>JAVSIQ010000248.1:0-120696 GCA_038502775.1 Hippodamia convergens
CAAAAAACTGTTTTTCGTCTTGAATTTTCAGCTATTTCTTTTCCCTTCACGCCAAAAAGATGAAATTTTCAGGAACTGTTATTTGAACCATGCTGTAGATTTTTCACCCCTTCTTGAAACCGACTTCAAATTACTATTAGGAGAACCATGGCAAACTCTCGCAGTTATAACTAGAGAAGATGCTCGAAGTTTTGACCGTTAATTTCTAGACATTTATTTATACGTCTCAGGAATGCTTCGTGCGTTGCTCTTCTTATTTCATCGGGAGGAAGAGATCTGCAAAAGTGTTTAAAAAACCAAATTGAGTTTCAAAACTATGAATCTAAAAATCTAAACAAACCTGAACGCATTTCTGACTCGTTCTATGCAGTCCTCTTTATCAGTCAGGGGAGTTGAGTAGACAATATTTTTTATCCTACCCCAAACATAATAGTCTAAAGAAGTTAAATCGGGAGAACGTGGTGGCCAAAGATGTGGACTATTGTTCGCCAACCATCGATCTTCAAATAGCCTGTAGAGGATATTTGACACATTGAGTGAATTGTGTGGAGGCGCGCCATCTTGTTGATACCATAAGTCATTATGGTTCTGTACTAGCGGCTCAATTATTTGAGTCAATATGTCAGAATATCTATCTCCTAAGGGAGAACATTCTTTAAATAATGCAAAACATGTGTAGTGTTCTATCTTACCAGTTAAAGTCCCATCATAAATGTGAACATCGAGAATTGCATTATTTTTGATGGCGCAAAAAAAATTGAAACTCCAGGTCTCTTGAAAGTTCCATTGTCTGAAGTGGTGGTTGTTCTCTTCATCCCAATAATGACTGTTATGCCTATTGAAAGAACCATTCTTGGTAAATTTAGATTCATCTGTCCAAATTATACAGTCCAAAAAGTTTTCATTCTCTTGAAATCGAATCATCATAGCTTCACAAAACTCTGTTCTCCTGACGAAATCAGTTTCCTTCAAATGCTGTACCCTATTGAATTTATATGAGTGCATTTTATGTTTTTTAATATTCTCCAAACACTCGATTGAGATAATCCCAGATCAATCTCGGCATCTGAGAGAATTTTGAGGATTCACATGAAAATATGCAAGAACTGTAATTTCGTTGTTCTCATCTTCTACTACACTTTTTTCTCTGTGTATAGTTTTCTTAACGAAAGATCCGACATTTCTCAAGTTTGTCATGGTTCTGTTAATGGTATCTCTCGTTGGTCTGGGTCGGTCAGGAAACCTCTCAATGAACAGTCGAATCGTTCTATCTACAACTTTATTACATTCTCCATGAAGTAGAATGAGATTTAAATAATCTTCATTGGTAAAATTAGGCATAATGATCGATTTTATAACTTAATACGAATTATCACCAAATTAATAGTAAAACACAAAATGCTACTGAATAAAGAGGAATTTGGCAGATGTAATTAATGATATCTATCATTAAAAAAAAAATGTAAAACATGGTAAGTTTTTGCATATGGTTCATAAGGAATTATTTATTTATCACTTGAGAGAAAACCGATGGCCGATTAGTTGAAATAAAGAGGTTTCCGATACAAATTCCAATCAAAATTCGCCATCTATTTAGGAACAACCTGTAACTTTTTTCTCTTGCATATTAGGGTAGTAAAATATAAAACATGGTTTAAGTAACAGTTCCTGAAAATTTCATCTTTTTGGCGTGAAGGGAAAAGAAATAGCTGAAAATTCAAGACGACAAACAGTTTTTTTGAATAACTCGGAAAATATCCACTTTAGGGCAAGGGTGTGATGCATACACCCACATTATTTTTTAACGTAGATTCAATATCTGCCATAAAAAAATGGGGTTCTAATTTGAAAAAATTGATTTTTCACGATTTTGTCATCCCTAACTTTGAAAGCGATTTTTTCACCCCCTGTATCATGAATCGCGATTTCGATTTTTGAAGTGGATACATCAATCTTACATCTTGAAAAGTCCCAAAAATGAAAATTTTCCATCCAAAAACCTCGAAGTTATTCTTGTTTCAGCGGAGCTCTATTATTTTCCATTTTTTTTTCGAATTTTCCCGCTCAGAGAGAATTTTCCAACCAAAACTGAAAAATGTTACATCAAAATAACTTGAAATTTTCTAAGGAATCTATTTCTGCAATAAAAAAATGGTGTTCTAATTTGAAAAACGGAAGTTGACGTCATTTCCGGAAAAACCGGAGGTGCTCATGCCTTGAAAATATTTTAGATTTCATCAGCATCGTGAAATACTTATAAGTGCTGAATTTCATGAAAATACGTTCAGTAGTTTCCCGTATAAATATGGGTGAGGTTCCTTGTGAAAGACCCTGTATAATAAGGACTCAAATTTTGTGTATCAGATTTTTCATTTACTATATTTTCCTTATTGTTGATGTGATTCATCTCAAAGACTTTTTACATTTCGCTTGTTTATCTGCAATTTCTACATTCTGAAAAAGAAATTTGCGATCTTCCAGTAGTCCGTGAGATGTCTTTGTTGATATCAATTTTATGGATCGCAATTCAATGTATTTTCGTGAACAATCCTGATATTCTATTATAAAAACTTCGAATACATTCGACTGTAACAAAATTGATGATGGATTTTCAACCTGCTGTTTATTAGTTTATTGTCTTATGGTTATAAGCATGGTTATGAGTTATTTATTGCAATTTTGACAAATTTTTTTTTATTTTTTAACTTGAGCTTTTATGTTCATAATGGGTATAGGTGCTTCCAAATATTATTTGTGCTTCACTTTCTATGTCGCTTGCTCGTTCAAGGTCATAATATACAAAAACGTCTCTTCAGTTGTCCGTTGATGAATAAATCAACTTTGAAATCATGCTTTTCGGTTTCTCGGGTAGCCGTCATGTCCTCTAAAAAAAAGGTACTAAATAGGTTGTTGATGGACCCCTTAAAAAATCGTGAGTGGCAGATTTTACTTACGAAGAATGTAGGTACTTCCCAAGGTAGTGAAAAATTAATACAAAAGAATAAAGAAAATTGGTTTTAACCATGAGTCCCATGAAGTGAAGGAATGTTATATAGAATCCGAATATTGCATAAAACTATCATTACTGCACTATAATCATCAGAAAGTTTCCAAAATTCGCAATTAGATTTCCACAGTTGAAAATCACCGGTTAAGTCAGCATTGGGAAACCTGACCAAAATTTGATTTCTTCCGGAATTGAATATCTTTCGACAGACGCTGTAGGTACTGAGAGGCGGAATGGCGGTGGAAGAGGACGGCACTTTCTTCTCGTAATACTTGAAATAGTTTGCTTTAGTACCGTAACGGTTGCATTTCTGAAAATGGTTGGTACATTTGAAAACAATCTTATTTATTATAAATAATAGTTTTTTTCGCTTTTTTCTTTTTTAATTCAGATTAAGACTTTCTGGTAGATTTGTGAAGACACTGTTATATTCCTGTCTAAGGAAGAATTGCATGAAGATGAACTTCAAGATCACTTAGATGTCCTTCACGATTCTCATGAAATTACTGCTCAATAGATTATGTTGAGTTTTGTAAAAATTCAAGGTGGGGATTTTATGATATTCTTCAACTTTATTCACAAAAACATGATAAGGCATAATGTGAAAATTTCAATTTCAATTACAAATAGTTATTAGGCATTATGTGATAAATTTGGAGAGTAGATGATGATTAACTGAGAGCAATTTTTCAGGAGATAATAGGGGTACCATTCCATGAATATAAGATTTCAATTTTTGTTAGGTTGAAATGAAAATCAATAAACATGAACCCAAATTTTTTTTTGTGCTTACCACAAATGGCATCGAGGGTGAAGTTGCCGACTTCAGATAGAACATCTGTTTCCTTGTGAATATGTTTCCCCAAACTTTGAACGAAGTCTCTGCTGCCTTCATTGAAAATTTGGAGAAATTTCTGCAAAACATTAAAATGAAACGCAGGTGTGAGAAGTTTTCGTCTTGCATGCCATTTTTTGCCTGGAAAATGAATAGAGGTTACTTCTTATCCAAATATTTGGAAGTCAGATTTATAAGATGATTTCAAAATATTTTTGTATATGATTTAGACCAAAATTCCTTATTAGGGATTCAAAGTATCTGATCAGTCTGGTTGAAAAAAAAAACTTGTGAATAATTTTCTTTTGGGTAAATACATAATTCTTCATAATACAAATGAAAAGCTGTTTGGGCACCCGTATGCATTGCACACGAGCTAATTGATATTTCCTCATCATGATGGGAAAAAATAAAGGAAAATTTATTGAAGAGAAAACATTTATTTAGGTACGCTATCATTTTCGTTTACCAAAGTGTAATAGAATATTCTAAAACAACTTGCTCCTATTTCAACACTAATGCGAAATTCGTGTGGTGGGTATTGGAATTACGAATATTAGATGATAATTAGATCGGAACTTTTCTATTGTATCTCGGCAGTTGGTGAATTTGAGAGATTACAGAATTTGAATTGATTCGATTTGAAAAGTGATAGGATCGGAGGTCAGTAGGGACAATCACAAAACGAAAAATATAACTGAGAACGATTCTGTAAACTGTTCATCACAGCACTACTTTTTAGTACTGTAATGAACTCATTAAGATACTGAAATAGTGAAAATAATTTTTTTATTTCAGTCAATTTTTGTGAAACACTCTCGAAATTTATATATAAATTCAGATTAGTGACTTTTGTATTGTATCTTGGCAGTTGGTGTGACTAACGAAATTTGGGAGATTACGGAATTTGAATTAATTTGATTTGAAAATTGAGAGGATCTGATTACTTAACTACTTAAATATTTATCTACCAAAATTTCACTCATCTTGTTCATTTTTGCGAAATTTTCTATGACGTTTCGTGTATCCAAGATGTTTTGTTGATTTTTTATTAAGAAAAAACGATTCGAAATCGATTTTTGCGTCTTCATTCAAAAAAATTTACGAAATATCAATCATGTTATGTACACATAATCCGAACTCCTCGATTCCGAACCAATTCCTTCTTTAATGTACGGACTGTTCTCACGGTCCTGAATAATTCCGGATCGGTCCGCAAAGCTAACCAAACACCGGACAATATAATTCTGAATCAGTTCTAAATGAACCATAACAGGATATTACAGAACTGTGAACCAAAACAAACAGTATCTTAGCATATGGAATAGGTACTGGTTTGGGGTATGTCTTCTGAGGCTACTAGACTTTTCATTCTGTAAAAAAGGCTATCATGAACATGAAGGCGAATGATTCTTTCAGAGAAAAATTCAGGACTGAAAAAATTTTCCCTTCTTTCGGTCTACATCAGGGAGACCCTCAAATATGTTCATAACAACAAGGACAAGTATTGTAGGAAAGGATGGTTCCACGACAAGAACACGAGATGTAGAAATCAATTTGTTACTCCATTGCATACAAAAAAATATACCCAACAATTCGTGGACTTCTGGGGAGTAAAGTTGTACAATAATTAACCAGAAAATATTAAATGTCTCGTACAGCAAAATTCGACAATAAAGTGAAGGAGGTTTTAATGAGAGGAGCATTTTATTCGGTGGACCAGTCGAAATTGGATACCTACTTGGAGTGTTTTTTCTTTTTGCTTTCTTTCAGTTGAAATTTTCATGTTGATTGTTCTAACGTTGATAAATTAGTATGTGGTATATGGTATTTCTCTTATTATTGTTGACAAGTCATGTAATATTTGATGACAATAAATTACTATTACTATTACGAAATAAGTTTTTGAATAGTTCTGCATGTTATTTCGCCTAAACTAATATCTTTCGTTATTTTCGGAGATAATGTCTTGTTCTCTCGAGAAACTGGCTTTAATCTAAGTATTCATCACATTTGCAGCTTTTTCTGACCAATTTTCTTTTTTTGCGCCCTCATTTTGAATTGCGCCCCAGACGGTTTTTACTTTTTCTGGGAGGATCATTAATAATCCGTTATACCGTTCAAATGTTTCAATGATTTGAAAATTCATAACTCAATATACAAGAAGCCTCACCATCTATTAAATGATCTTGACGTATAGCCAGGGATTCGGGGATTCACCGCATAACAATATTGTCGCAACGAGGATTTCTACAATGCCATCATTCTAGTTCAACTGAATAGACTAGATGGCATTACATGCAGCTTATGTAAAAATCATATTTTGCAAGTAATAGAATAATGAAGATTTGCTTGTGACATTTTGCTATAGTTATTCAATGAAAAGAGATCAGTTTTGGGCCTTTTCGAATCAGCCCCCTCCCTTCCTAAAGCGACGCCCCTGCAGTATTTCAGCTATCATTAAAGACAGAGACATGCGTTTTTCGCGACCCTATATAAGTTTTTTGTAGAACTTCTAATCCACAAACAGAAATATTCCAACTACTTTTGTTCCTGGAATACAGGGCAAAAATGTGAACTTTTCTATTTCTCGGGCCTTATATGAGATAGAAAAAAATTTAAAACTGCTTATAATAAATATTTTTAAGTTGAATTTTTCTTCAGAGCACTTTTTTTGAGATTGAGCACAAACTTGGTATTTTTCAAACGGAATTGCCTGTATATTTTAACGACAAATTTTTGCATTTTTTTTCTGAATACATTGATGTATCACAACCTAACCTTCAATAAATTTTAGTATCAAAAATAAGAAAAAAAATAATTTTTTTTTTCAATAGTGTGACATGAATATTTTCACGTATGAATAAGAGCTGAACATGCATCAAAAAGTGCCAATATTTCGTTTCCACCATTTTTAAGTTTATGATGAAGAATGAGATTTTAAGTTTATGTTCAGAATATAATGAAATGAATAGGCTAAATTTACATGGTGTTTCAAAATAATAATAATTAAATGCATCTGTTGAAGAATTTATGGCCTATTATTAAAAAAACAAACATATAAATCGACTTTTTTAGAGCTAAAATTTATCAAAAGTTAGGTTGTTGTACATCAATGTATTCAGAAAAAAAAGCAAACATTTGACGTTAAACTATGCAGGATGTTCCATTTGAAAAACATACCAAGCTTTTTCTCATTTAAAAAAAACAGTGCTCTGAAATTTTTTTAACTATGCCACTTCTACGTAAAAAATATATTATAAGCAGTTCAATTTTTTCCATCTCATACAGGGCCCGAGAAATAATAATATCCGCAAAAAGTGTGTAGGGTATTTCAAATTGCTTGATTTTGGCTGTTTCTGGTACTTTTAGACTAGATAGGTAAAAACGTTGAAAAGAGTCCTGGGCTCGATTTTCGTGAAAACACCGGTAATGAAAATCGTTTCACGATATCTTCATTTGTTTTGAAGATATAACAAAATTTTGAAATTTTTTCGATTAAGAAGATGTGCCAAAACTTTTCATTTTTGAAAATATCTGAAAAAGATAAAAACTTTCAACAAGCACTTTCTCACTGGAAATAAGATATTATTTAAAAAAATTTTTATCTTTGAATTTTTTTATGATATGAGATGAAAAAAAATGCGTTTGTATTTGAAAAAAAAAAATTGAAAATAGTTTCTTTATTTCCGGTGAAAAAGCGCTTCTCGGAAGTTTAAATCGTTTTCAGATATTTTCGTGAATAAAAAAGTTATGGCACATTTTCGAAATTGATAATTTTTCAAAATTAAAAAAAAATTAAGATATCGTGAAACGGTTTTCACTAATAGTGTTTTCAGGAAAATCGAGCCCAGGACACCTTTCGAAGTTTTTACCTATGTACGGAAGTACCCAAAACAGTCAAAATCAAGCAATTTGGGATACCCTGTACATTTTCTTTTTCGCCCTGTATTTCAGAAATAAAAGTAGTTGGAATATTTCTGTTTGTGGATTTGAAAGTTTTACAAAGAAGTGACACACGGTCGAGAAAACCGCATGTCTCTGTCTTCAATAATAACTGAGATACAGTGCAGCCTCAACCAATTTCAACACAGGTAGGGCAAAATTGGTGATACATGAACTACAACTTTTTAACCCAACGAGATAGAGAAAAATGAATGGCACACTACGGTCGTCTTTTTCAGAGAAACTAATAATGCCATCAACTGCATTTCTCTATCTTATTTTGTTTTCGAGTTATAGGCCAAAATTGAAATTTGGGGGATTTCAACTTTGGTCATTATCGTTTCTGTTCGTGCTAGGATGTTGAAATGAAAACATTATACAGACACTTTTTTAATAGCAATCCAGGGGCGTCCTACGTTTTTTTTCCAATAGGGCTTCTTGCTGAACTTTAACGGAAAAAAAGTTATTTTTCTTTCTGGGTCATAATAAACAAAACTTTATGTTATAGCTTAGCAAGGAACTCTTTTGGGAATAAACGTAGTACGCCTCTGGATTGCTATTTCAAGTGTCTGTATAATGTTTTCATTTCAACATCCCACCTAGCACAAATAGAAACGGAGATAATGACCAAAGATGAAATCGTCTTAATTAAAATTTTTGACTTTAACTCGAAAACAAAAGAAGATAGAGGAATGCAGTTGATGGCATTATAAGTTTCTCTGAAAAGGACGACCGTAATGTGTCATTTATTTTCCTCTATCTCGTCGGGTTGAAAAGTTGTAGTTCATGTATCAACAATTTTGTGCACCCCGTACATTGACAGAATAAAAAAGTATGGATATAAAACTTTTACATTTTTATTTATCTGAATTATGTCTTGCCATTATGTACTATAGATCTTCTATTATTCAAAGGTAGTACCAGTGTACACTATGTCCCATTCAAGGGAGGTCCTCAGGGAAGGGGGGTAGAGGAAGTAATTACCCCCCCAGAACAACTCAACCATTTCAAAATTTTTTTATCCATTCATTAAATGAACAAATATATAAAAATTATTATGATTAACAAATAACCCACCGGGAGTGTCCATTAGACATATATGGAGAAAAATAATATTCAGATCACTTCCAAATTTTGTGTGAAGATATAAGCCAAGTTGACATTCATTTATGATATATTCTTAAATATCAAAGACCTTTGTCTTCACTGGAAATGGTATCAGCTTTCTTATTCATAATAAAACATTCTATATATCGATGGTCTAGTACACAAATGTTGTCAGTGAGAGAATGTTTGTTTTGAGTTATTTGGGTACTTACCACAAGTGGACTAGATTTCTTGAGTCTTGAATTACTTAACACATCCTGAAGATGACACTGCCATAAAAAAATATAAATACATCATTAACACAATTATGCATAATAATATGCATGTCCCGATTATCATGTTAGTGTACTAAGCACTTACAACATTTGTGTACTAGACCATCGATATTATGACTTTTTTGGATGTATCTCTGAATGCGACATTCATTTTATATTGTTTCCTATGGCCACCTAGAGCCATTTTCGAGTTATTTCACTGTTTCTTGAGGAAAAATATAAATTGAAGCTTGTAGATCACTGAAGATTGAATGAAAGCATTATCGGTTGAAAGGTTGATGGGTTTGGAGGTCTCGAGGATTTAAAAAAAGCCCAATTTTGATGCCGACAGTTTCGGTCTATATTTAGACCATCTTCAGGGCTCTGGAATGAACAATACAAATTTTTTTTTTTCAACATACAAAATAACAAATTTTTCGAGTTACATTATTTTCTGGCTTTCCACGTAATCACATATAAATTTAGAGAACATACAGTACAATGGAGTTGAATATACCAGCAACGAGAGGGCTGTCAACAATCGGACGGTGACGGAAATTCCTCATGTGTTGAGATAGGAAAAAAGGTAAAAATGAGTCGTGCGTCTCAACGTTTAGACAACATTAACTCTTTCATAAAATGTGGGAATTTAAATTTCGATATCAGTCTTTCCGCATTCTGTCGATGAGGCCGAAATAGCATGAATTCAAGTATTCGATGTCAGACCTTTTGTTAATCGAGTTTTTATTTTCTTTGATTCGTATCATTTCATCGGTTTTTGAGGATTCTTCAATGTCCAGTGATTTTATAGTTTTCGAAAACGAACTGGTGGAGTTTTTCGAGAATGGGGTCTGGGGTTCAAAATATTTTAAGCATCTCCCATGTGTTCGGAGATTCTTGTTTTAACATATCTCCCCGTTTGGCCGATGAAGACACTATCACAATCTAGGCATGATATGCTGTAAACTATGTTGGCGATTTTAGCTTAGAAAAGAACGTAATGTTCGTATTCTCTGGGCGCATTGCGATGAAGATACCACTTCTGTGTTTTTTTTAGGACTTGGCTCACTCTTTCGGAGAAAGAACTAATGTAAGGGATCTTGTAGAATTGTTTTTCTTCACTGGTTGAGTTATTTTCGGTTGTTTGGTTTTTTTTCGAGAGACTCTCAATTATTGAGTTTGGGTAGTTGTTCTCCATGAGGATTTTATTGATCTTTTCGAGCATAGTGCTGTGAAACCTTTCATGAGATAGTTTAAGAGCCCTTCCTTTCAGGTTACTTATAATAATGACTTTGTGAGAATAAAAATTAAGTACTCTTCCGGAGAAGGTCAGTTTGTTTTACCATCGGGTTATAAGAGAAATTCCATCCCTAATTATTTCTACGTCTAAAAAGGCTAAGCTGTTATTATATTCAACTTCCACAGTGAATTGCAATCTTGGATGAAAATCGTTGAACACTCCTACGGTTTCATTTATTTTGTCAATGGGTAAGATTGTGAATATATCATCTACATATCTTTTGAAAATTGTTTCTTTCTCAGCGATTGCTCTTGTAATTCAGACATTACGATTTCAGCTACTATTGAAGCTGCCTAGTTGCCCATACCCAACCCAAAATATTTTTAAAAACAAAGTAACTATTATCGACGCAGAATTTGAAAAGCTCTATAAAATCACCGATTCACTCAGGTCGTTAGCTAAATACTTATTCAGTAATGATCTGATTTTTTAAATGGGTTTACCGAAAAGATATTCAACATCATTCTGTAATGAACATAAAGTTTTTATATACTGGAAGGTAAAATGAGAGTCTCAAAGTTGGAATTCGAAAATAGCCAAAAACTCTAATTTTTCAAATGAAATCCGATTTTTTTTATACGTTATACCACTAAAGATGAAATTAAGCAGGCAAAATTTCTCAATTATGATATAAAAGTTGTTGCTTAGGCAATTTCGATAATGAAATTTGTATCCAAATTTTGAAAAAAATGAAATTGCCGATAAGCAACAAACTTGAATGTGACAAGAGTGAAATTCCGCATGCTTTAATTTCATTGCGAGTGGTATTCGACATGACTATTTCACTAGAAAATATGTCTCATTTTTGGAATTCTCCAATCTACGTTTCGACACTTATTGCGCTTTTTGATAAAAATAAGTATCCATCAAAGACTATGAACGTTGTTTGTTTTCTTTATGGTTTAATTTCCCAAGCTTTCCACGAATGTGAGCAATGTCAAAATATTTTTCAAGAGTTCCCTATATTTCTATATATATTATTGAAAAATGTCAGAGAGATGCTTATGAAAGGGCGAACATTGATTACATTCAATACCTCATATACAATATTATGCTCGTAGCTAACAGTTATTACTGAATATCTCGAAAATGGTACATTTTGAATATTTGAATGGAGAACTCATGGATGACTCCACTTAAGTTAACGCATTTAAAAAAAAAATCTGAAAATTCTTAAACTTGGTATGCAAAATACTTTTGAGTTATCTGTATCTGTAGATGTTGATGTATCTAAGACGGTTCAATAGTACATAATTGCAAATAGTCAATTTCAACGATGATCTCTCAGCTTCCAAGACATACTTGGAAAGCCTTCATAGGCGTTATAGAGATTTGAGCAGATATTTATTTAGGTACTCACCATCACTTGTAAGGAGTCCATCTTTCAGCCAAGGATGTAACACATGATAAATAATTCCTTTTTTGTTGTTAACTGGCGTCTTCAGTACAGTCTGAAAAGTTATTATCGATTAGGATTATTATGTAGAATGTTTTCTTTTCAATCCCTGTCCGGGATATTTCCAATTGAAATTTCTTCGATTAATTTTATTCTACGAAACTTCTCAGTACCGTATGGGTCGGTTCCACAAAACCTTGTTCGTACCGTTAAATTAATTGGAGCCACCGTATTTCGTTGAAACTTCAAAACGAGTGATTCGATTGGTTCGAATTTACGTAAGGTTTTTTAACCGCACAATTAAAGTTTTGTGAAACTGACCCTACATCTTTCAAGTTTATGACGAAACAATAACTTCGAGCATTTTTTTGTGGAAATCGTTAGAACACCATTCGAAAAGCTCAGTTTGAAACATGTGGGGTTAAAGAGTGTTTTAGATTTTATTTATCTTGGAAATTGTTGGTTTTTGGAAACAATTTTAGGGACAAAAATTGGAAGGTAGATGATTTTTTTCATTACTTATATTTAGTCAACTTACTGGTATGAAAAGTACGAAAAGTAGTTAGTATTTCCCAAAAAAGAGTTTTCGTGCTTTCTTGGTTAGAATTTTTTTTTACCGTAACAGTGTCAACCAACAGCTTCTCAAACCTGTTTTCAAAGAATTTCTATTATCGAGTGGAATTTATATATATTCAGCTTTCTTTTCAATTCTTTTGGGTTTTCTCTCCAAGTCTCTGCAACCAAATCAATAAGGAAAATGTTTCAAATAATAGAATACCAGCAACTGTAAATTATACGACAAAACAAGCCACGAAGTGACGACTTTTTTCATTGAACCAGTTTTAGAATGAGCCTTCTGTACCAGTACTAAATGTAAATCTGCATACATCAGTTATATAGTTCACAATATTCTTGCTTGGCTGCCATACTTCGATATTTCCCAGTTTCAGTGTTTTTTTTCGAAAATGCAAAAATAATCATATCAAGCTTTCAATCACAGGTGTATATATATATTCTTATGAAAAAGAGAGCTAAAATAATACAATAAATGTTGAAACATGAATACCGACTATGAATTTTTAAAATCATTGATTAAATCACAGTTTGCCGTCGCTCGGCAGAATCCGTACTATCGATTTCAGGCGACATACTACAAAATACAAGCTTCATTGAAAATACATAAATTTTGAACGTTTGTCATTTCAGTATGATCCCAAAATCGATTATGCCGACTATATATTGGTGAATTTGGGAACTTTGAGTACCATAATATATGGTACATATAATGTACCATGGGTTTTTTTCCTCGAAAAGTTCTGAATAAAAATCTACGACAGCATCTCTATCTTTTATATTCATTATAATCAGAATATTGTGCCATAAATACTGTTGAATTATATACGCTTTTTAAGATGCACATTTATTCTATTTACCCAATCTCTATCAGACAAGATACTTTTGTCGCTTTTAGTATTCAATATAGATGACCTTTGTCTTTTACATCACAAATTAATTTGGAGTGGCCTAACGTACACTCCTGAAGAACCTTGCGTTGACGGGGTTGTCTGATTTTTTGAGTATAAAATTTTAGTTTATGTTATTTAGGTATAGGTTAGACGTATATATACGAAAAGTTAGGGAGAAACAATTAAGTCTGGTAGGTGGTGTTGCAATCAGGATCTAGCATTCTTCAAGATTTTTCTTGTTAGAAGATAATATTGAAATAATAATAAACAACAATAATTTTTTATTTGCCGATTTGGGCAGACGGAGTTGCGCGTACCATCATAGCGTACTTTTTCTTCCTCGCCTTTTCCCGTTATGCGGGGTCGGCTTTTCTAATGAATCATTGATGGATGTATGTGAAACTTACCATAAAATTAAAAGATTCCTTTTGTTAGAAACAATAGGAGAGATCTCAACTGGCAGGCTTCAACCTTCCCTCAATGTTCAAATAATATAAAGACTTTAGGTGGGTTTTGATTGTTCGATTAGAGAACCTTACGAAAGTTCGAACTTTGAACCAATCAAATCACTTGATTTGCAATTTAAACGAATCTGGATGGCTTTAATCAACTTGACGGTGCAATCAATGTTTTGTAAAACCCGCCCTAAATCGAACAGAATTGATATTTTATGAATCATACCTACTTAAGGAAGGACTCAATTCTAAAAGATACTATGATCAATTCATACTTTCTGAGAATTACTTCTTTACTGATCCAGACTCTTATCTGAGGCATTCATTCCCAATAAAAAACGCTCTTTACAGCATAGTATTTCAACGGATATTATGTGAGATATGCCAGGTTGAAGAAATACGAATTTGAACAGGGAATTATAAAATCTATGCGTACGCTAGATAGCCAGACATGATCTGGCCATCTCTTCCGCTAGAAATCAAAATGCTAGACTACAGCAATATAGAAAATTATAATAAGAAAGAAGTTAACACCCTATCATGGTCCATGATCGAATGAATACAAAACGGACTAGTTGAAACCAATTTTGCAGATTCAATCAGAGCGAGAAAATTTCGTTACTGAAACAGAGTTGCGATATGTTAAAAAAAAAGTTGTCGAGGAAAAAAAATTCGTTTTTATTAGAACGTATCAGTATCACAAAACTCTGATTCGACGAAAAATACTATGGAGGACATGATGATTCATATATATTTATTTATTTATTTTTTTATTTATTTCAACATACAAAGTATGAATATACGGGAAACCCCATTTAGATAATAATACAATTGTGATAAAAAATATTTTCCACCATAAAAAAGCCAAAACAAAATAACAATAACAAAAAAGTACACAATATGGTCATACTATTGCTTGCCATAATTCCCTCTCGAATGCATAAATTGAACAAAAAAAGTTAACATTGATCTCATTGGCAGATATCAGAGATCGGTTTGCAAAAAAATTTAGGCTATAATAAGTTCTATGCACATAAGTATTGAACAAAGGCCTATGTCTGGTAGAACGACTCGGAACTCTTAAATGAACTAACTCAAGTAGTCTGGGGCAATCCACACGGCCATGCAGAATTTTATAGAGCATTAATAAATCAGCCACACGTCTTCTTGCTGACAAGGATTTAATGTCAAAAATCATACTCAGATAATCCGAACTTCTGGCAGGCTCACCAGATCTGTAAGCAAAAAAACGCACAAATCTCTTCTGAACCCTGTCTAGCATGGAAACGTCACAATTATAAATTGGCGACCAAATGACAAAACCATACTCCAAAACAGTACGAACCAGGGAGTAGTACAAGATCTTCAATGTACTCACAGAAAATGCTACAGAGTTTCTCATTTATAGAAAATAATACCAATTAGATAATGATTGTAAGCATAGCCAGCAGGCTGTTTCAGGATTACCTTCTACATAGTTCATCTAGAAAGAAGATGTTTGGGGACTGGGACTGCTCCATTTTTTGCAGCTTTCGATTTTGATGCATGAATCAACTATAACTATCTCTTTGAGTTATTGCACTTCTTATAATTCTTCAAACAAGTCCATCCGCAGCTTATATTTTGCGAATTTGCTCATGCCTTTTTTTGACTTATTGTTAGAAGATTTTGAAGTGTGAGTCAATTCATTGTCCTTATAGTCCTTTATTATGTTTTTTTATATTTTGAAAACGTGTTGATTACATAGATGTGTACTGCAGTCAATTAGTTTTGTAGTACTTAGAAACAACTTTACTATAAGACGGTCTACATAGTGAGGGAGCAAACCGAACTGAAATTATCTAATTGTTGAAAACATACCTCTAGAACATCAGGTTGTGTGATCATGATCATTGGAAGGAGAACCATCCAAATGGCGGTTATGCCCCCACGAGAAGTTTCATTCACATATGCATTCAGCTTTCGGAAAACATCATCTGTGAATAGAAACGAAATAATTCAAAGTTGATAAGTGGATGAACAATTATCTAAATAATATCATATATTAGGCTCAAGTAAATGACTTTGTATATTAAATACATATTATATTATACATAGATGCCATACAGCCGACCATAGGGCTATAAAGTTATGGTATGATTATGGATGCAACATTCTGCATAATAAACCAAAACCTCGAATCTCGTTTGTAGTCCCATACACACCATACATCTGCAGCACTTTAGAAGATTCAAAAACTATTGTGCTTCGAGCGGATCATTTTCTGATAGGTTGATGATTTGATTGACTTGGCCCTTATGTCACAATATTCAGCTTCGATTTGCATAAATTGTTTGACTGTATTAGCCCTCTGGTTTTGTCAAGAAAAATGTATCGCTTGGAAATTTGTAGGAAGTTAAACGATAGGCTTGTACCATTTGTAAAAGGTGTAATATATCTTTGTTTTAGGTGGTTTGGCATAAGGCTTGAAGATAATCTTTCTAGGGAGTTCGACATTCTAGTCGCAGTTTTAAGGGTGATTTCATTGTGACTATTAGGTACCACTACTACTTATCATTTTCATCAACGAATTACTTCAACACATCGATTGAGTAGCTGTTTTCGTTTGTCAATTCGATCAAGTAATCGGTACTCTACTTGGCCCGCCCCCGTATATAGTTCACTTAATTTTCATTCACGATTCAGAAATCGAATATAATGTGTAGATTTGACGAAAGCGATTACGAACTAGTTTTCAAGGCAGAATGTAGAGTAAAAAAGGAAACTCGTATTATAATAACACAAAGCAAGGTATTCTTTTTTACGCATCACAACTGAGGAAGATATAAATGCATTCGAGAAAACTGAGTTCAAAATTTGAGGTATTTGGGGGATTGGAGACTGTGGAACAGGTTACAGACAAGACATTGGGACTCTCGGATGCAGGTTAGAGCACATTCAAAAAACGAAAAAATTTTTAACTGTTTTGTTCATTAGATTTAATTTCAATTTATATGTTTTCACGGAACAATAATAATTATGACATCCGAAAAATTGAAATTATAATAAGATGTGTTGAAAAGGAAGAAAGCATCAGTTAAAGGTAAAATAACTGGAATTGGAAATTTTTTTAATGATAATCAGAACAATAATGATGTACATGGTCCGGCAGCGCAAGGGGCTGTGGGATTCGGTAGGCCTTAGAATTTTTTCACTAGGGATAGGCAGATAACAAAAAAATATCGAATGTACGGTAACGTCATCATTGCGTCTCCTCGAAAGCGTCGTGTATATTGTATATAAACATGTAGTCGGTCGAATAACTTCGGAAACTCCTTACAATCATTTTGCGAGTTTTAGGTTCAGACATTGTCCTTTATCGAGGTGGATAATATTGAAATCGGAGAACAGGCCATTAACACCAAAATACTGACCTAGCTAGGGTATTGACGAGTTATATCAACCAAACGAAACACCTAAGAACATCAAAAAGATTATTTATTTTCGTTTTAAGCTTTGGTTTCCTCGAAAGCGGTAAAGACAGATTGTTGTGGAAAATTCAGGGTTCTTGATTGAGGCAATAAATAAAATGTGCAAAGCCTTGGTTTCATCGAAAGCGGATTTCTAATATGAAAACATCACAATACTTCTCCGCCGCAACCGGTGACGAACGCAATGTCTACCGCATTCACTATGGCGAATATTACGTTGCTCTGAGCATCAACGCATCCTTAAAAATCACTGCTGATGGATGGTAGTTTTTTATGACGTCATTAGCCGCATTATTGCGGTCGAAATTCGTCGGTACCGCTTTCGAGGAAACCAAGGTTTGATAGACTTGGTCACAACCCAAACATCAAGTAGGTGGATCAAAAATACGCTCAGGAACAGTGGTTTGGATGTGAGCATTTTTAGTGCTCATTCTACTTCAGCAGCTTTGAGGCAGGGGATCGGACTGGACCGGATTAGAAAAATGGCATGATGGACGGTGAGTTCAGAAAACTTCGCCAAGTTCTATAATGGGCCATTAACTGTAAATAATTCTTTTGCAAAATCAATCTCAACACTAGGAAATACTGTGACACTGGCATTCTGTTCTAAAGATATATTTCAAGTACAGTTGTAATCAACGATAGAAATCTTATGTTGCATATTTCTTGAACATTGACTACAAATAAATGTTATCTAGAGGACGAGATGTGCAGTATAATCTATGGATTAAACGAACTTAGCTGTAAGTGAAGTTCAATCCAAATTATACGAAACATCTCGTTCTAATAGATCACATCCCCCTCTATCCACCAATCTCAGAATTTGTATTTCTCGTGAGCAATATAAGATGGCTTTTGAGAAAAGAAAATTCTTTGCCTTTACGAAAGCACATCGAGAACATTTTTGAAACATAGATGAATTCAAAATAGTAATCATCGAAATGAATACCATTTTCAATTCCCAGGCTCAGAGATCTTTTATCATGAGGTTGGAGAAATGATATTAGATTTTGTCACTGAGATGAGAGATATACCGGTTTCGGCCTTGTTGGGCCTCATCAGTATCCCGCACATCTCAGGACAAAATCTTCATGAAAAACTTCAGAATTTGAAGCAATTGGTTGTGAAGTAATGAGTAAAATATTACAAAGTACTAAGGTGGTGACATCCAATTGCGTCAAAATGAAGTTTCACATCTCCAATCAAATGCAAAAAAAGAAATCTGTACTTCCTCTTTCACTGAATGAGATTTTAGCAGTGGCTCTATTCAGGGCCCGCTTGCTAGTTTCGCAAAGTGATGGAAACGAGGTTACGAGAGCGGGATACACGAGCAGGGCGGCCATAGAGATTTTCTTATTCATTGAAAATTGTGGCTGGCTCTTCGCAGAAGCGAGTACACTACAAACGTGATCTATTCGGATGAGACGTTTTTTAAAATTTGGATTGAACTTCACTTACAGGTAAATTTGTTTAATCCATAAATTTAATAATGGACACCTGGACATTTAATAGCGATGCCAGAAAGGAATGGTTTTGAAATACCAGATAACAGACTGAATCACTGGAAGAGGTGTAGAAAGTTGTCTCAGTCGTTTTGGAAAAAATGGTTTGTCGAGTATCTGCAGCAGCTGCATACTCGCTTAAAATGACCTGTTCGAAATATCAAGGAAGGCACTTTAGTTTTGATTAGGGAATAGAATTTGCCACTGTAGAATCTCCTATTATCACTTAGTTTACTAAGGTTTAAATGAAACACTCTTTAACTCAATTATATCTATTCACCTATAAAGCCAAACTACGAATGATACATCTTTTACATTACGTGTATATCGGTATTCATCCCAGATCCAGTTATTAGTCATCTCATAAACTCGAGCGTCTGTTGACTTCATTGCTCGCATAGATAAGAAATAAAAATAATAATTCTTCGTCTGAATCGGAATCTGAATACTTTCTATTTCTATAGTCAATACACTACAGCCACCACTAAAGTGGGCTCTAGCTAGGGCTCTAGGGTAATAAAGTCAATGCGAGAACCAGATAATAGGTTCGTGTTTTTCCGATGCAAACTTCCAATGGGATATTTCTATGTCCTTTTACCAAGCTTCGCCGATTGCGGACGGTTTCACTTTTTATCATTTTGCTAGTTGGATGTTGGATGTTATTTTTTCATGTCAATTTAATAAAATAATCAGGTAATCTACTTGGCCTGCCCAGTGGCGTAGCGCAAAATTCGGGGGCCCCCCCGCGAGATTTTCGTCGGGGGCTCTTTAGATCTATGTTATTTATGACAAATTTCCCCTGACGTTCTTTGAAGATAAATATTGAAGAAAATGTAAGAAAAAGAAGATAATATATTGAATAAAAAGAATTTCTTAACAAAATAATATGAATTCCGATATGAAATTAACTAAAAAAGAAATCAATGTGATACAAAACTTGAGAAATTATTTAACAAAAATGCATTAATCTTCTTTAATTTTTTTGTTCGAACATATTCATCAACTTGTCGATCTCCAAGCTTCAGGCTACTTCTTGTTCAAAGCTGGAGTAGGCTCTACAAAAGTCTGATAGACGTGTTTGCCACAATGAATTCCTAAGATAATTCTTGATTATCTTGAGCCCAATAAAACGATCATTTGGCGATGTTTAAAGAGAGTTCCGAAAAGCTTGACGGTATATTGAAAAACTGTTGAAAACAGGGTAGCACAGGGATTAATTGAGTGATAATTCGAATTTTGAATGGAATTATTGGAAACCTCATATGTTTTTTTTATACTATTTAGAAATATTTCTCTATTTTGCTGGAGTAGTGATTTTATCTCCATTTTTTGAGTTTTGTTCATTATATCATATGAAAAATATAGGGAATCGGCAAGTTCAATAGAATGAAATTATTGGGGCCCCATTTGAAGCTTTTTGTTTGGCTTGGGTGCCCCTTTAGTGCCGGGGCCCTCTGAAACGCTACTGTGCTGAATAATTGATTGTGACTCTGGCATTGGCTTATTAAAATTTTAAAAAACCTTTCGTTGCGGAGAAAATGCATTTTCTTTATATCCTGGAGTTTTCCTTTGCAAGCCCTACTGAAATATTTTATTTTCCGCTCTGACATTTTTCCTAATATCTGAAAAATAATAAGATATTCGAATTGCCAATTCTAATTTGCGCATTTCATAACTTTTCTTTTTTTTTAATATTGAGAATGAAAAAATACGAAAGGCGTTTCTTAACGGTTAAATAAGCTACGCAATTAATTCTAGAACTATAATGAACTACATTGAAATTTTAATCCTGAAACCGAAGGTACTTGAAAAGTCAGAATATTGAAAACTTTGTCTTTGATTCTAAACAAACTCACAACGTGGTTTCGTATTCAAACACTTGTTATACTTGCTTCTCTCACTACTAGAATGGAAATGGAAATCAAAAGATCTCATAATATTTTCCCCTTCTTCACAAAAATATCCTGATTGAAGAATTGACAATAATTTCTGTAATATCAAATAAGCCGCAAGCCGCCTGAAGAACAACACGTCAAATAGGCCGCCGAGCTCTCAATAAAACGTCCATGTGGCGATGTTCAAAGAGAAATACCCAAAAACTTGACACTATATGAAAAACTCTTAAAAATAGGGTAGCACAGGAGTTGATTGATTGATATATCGAATCGAATTACTGTAAACATTATATGTGCTTTTAATATAATTAGTAATATGTCTCTATTTTTCGAGAATAATAACTGTACCTTCATTGTTAAGGTTTTGTTGATTATTTCATGAGAAAAATGCCGCGAATCGGCAAGTTCAATAGTTATTGGGGCCCCATTTAAAGCTTTTCGTTTGTCTTGGGGGCCCCCTTAGTGCCGGGCCCCCCCCCGCACTGCTGGGTCTGCGGGGCCCTCTGCTGGGTCTGCGGGGCCCTCTGCTACGCCACTGGGCCTGCCTATGTTTATAGTTCTGAATGAAAATCAAGTTGAACTAATAGTTCAACTTGATTTTCATTCACGATTTGGAACTCGAATATAATGTGTTAGTAGCGATAGAACGAAAGCGATAAAGAACTAGTTTTCAAGGCAGAATGTAGAGAAAAAAGGAAAACCCGTATTGAATAACACGATTCATCGTAAAAAAGCAAAGTAGCCTATCCTTTTACGCATCATAACTAAGGTAGACACAAGGACATTATTCGAGAATTGGTGTCAAGGTCTCACAGAAGAAATACTTATTTCAAATAAATGGTTTAATCCATTAATATATCTCATTATTTCTAACTAAACAAGTGAAAAAAATTCTCTAACAGTACCTCTGTCAAACCAGATGTCAGTCAGTCGAAATAATATAATTGCAGATGACAGTATATGAGGATATGAAAATTAATTTATGATTAATTGATGATCCAAACCGAAATTTCGTGAGACCATTTTCCATAACTGGTTTCTTCTTCAGAATGGGGCAATTTTTACCTAGTATCTAATTGCCATATTTCATTGGATATATAAAAAAACACTTTTTGTGGAGAACTGGAATTTTATAATCAATTTGTTTGGGATAATATGAGGCCATCTTTTATTCAAAAACAAAAACGAAAACAATAAAAAATATGAGCACTCTATGACTGTCGTATCAGAATTAATGAGCCTTCCAAATATAGGACTTCGTTGTGAACCAATCCTGTAAAGTCATCATCACAGAATTGATCGAAGAAACTAGACGAAATAGGATGTTGATGAAATTAAGGAAGAGAAGGAGATATAGAAGGAAGTTATTGGATGGCATTATTTTGGCATCGACTTAGGCGCTTTCAATCACAGTTTTTCCCAATAAGAGCTTAGTGCCTTCCTTTAAAAATACATGGGTACCTACTATGAACTTCCTTCTTATTCTGACATGAAGGTATAATCAAAAATTCAACCATGTAAAATTTTTAGTTTCAAGAAATAAGGTGATAACGTTGTTTTTCAAAGAGAATTGGAATGTTAGAAACTGAAAGATTGATTTAGAGAATAGAGTTATCGAATAGCCTCTTCTGATACATAAGTAGACCGAAAATACTGTCATCAAGCAGCGAAGAACGATCGTATCTCAGATCGTAGAATTCTGAACCGAGGAAATAATGGTTCATGAAATCTCAAACAATTTTGAGTTAGTTGTTCACAATCGTGACCCATTCATGAATGAAACATAATCGTCTTCCCTCCCTTCTTATGTTATCTTGATATGAGGGAAATTCTCAGATGAATTCTCAATAAGGTGCATCTGAAACATCAAGAACTAAACATCTAATAAGAGGTGCAGAATGAAGAAGTAAAATCTTATAATCAAGTTCTTAGCAGTATTGAAAAAGAGATTTTCAAATGAAATCATATTGCAGAACAAATCAAAAGAAAGTGGGTCGGTGTCGACACACTGCTAATTCCTGAAAATTTTATTTACGGTTTCTCTCCCAGTCTCTGAAGCAAGAAAAGTTATTTATGATACAAGTGCAAAAAACATTTATATTCTTACACGAGTTCAAAATTCAAAAACGAGCCATGAAGTGGCGAGTTTTGGAATGAACGAGTGTCGGAATGAGCCTTCTGTACGAGTATCATACAATATTTTCTCTAATTCGCTTAATTTTTATCAAAATTAATTGAAAATTGCCGTAAATATCGTTTAGTAATTTTTGCATTGAAAAATATTGATTGGCAGAACTGTTTTCTATCTCATAAAATTTGACAGAAATTAAATAAATCCGTTGCAGGAGGCCAACATGTCATCAATAAATATTACTGAAATCAGAGTTAGAATGAAATTAGAATGAAATATTCTAACATTTTGTTTTGTTCTACAAAATGTGGCGTACTGGACGAATTTGACACATAATTAGAGAAACAATTAGAAAAAATTTTCGAAATAATAGAAGAAAGGCTCCTTCGTGAAAATTGTGTACTAATTTGTCAACGTCCAAAAATTTACAAGCAAAAATTGTTGCCTGACAATGAACAAAAAGAAAACACTTTGAACTCTTAAGCGTAATGTTTCGGAGTCCAAATCGGACTCCATCGTCAGACAATTTCTACTTTTCATACAACTTCGCAGAATCGTGACAATATTTTGAATTCTTAATTGACTGACAATATATTCCTTTTTTTTGGGTTAAGAAACGTAGGAGAATTAAGAAACCACTTTATGTGCCAACGTTCCGCAAATTTATTTTTGCATCATCAGGACTCTAGAAGAAACATACTATGTCAGAAGATGAAAAACGTACAGATTCACACTTAGTTGTAAAAGTTATTTAAATAAAGAAAAAGTTTTCATGAATAAAAACTGTAAATACAAACACAACAATATGTATATATAAAAATGATCTTATTATATCGAATTCACATTTGTGCTTTCTTTGGTCTAGGACATAATAATTAAAATAGCAGGATAACATATATAATACAACAAACATTTCACGGAGAGAAAGCATTTCACGGCTATTGCAGCATCCGTATTCCATGAAATTGTGAACCTTTTCAATACTTTTCACAACAGAATCAGATTAACCCTGGAGAGGGAGATTGAAGACCACAGTTTACAATTTTTAGACGTGAAGGTTTATCGCACTTCAGATGGTTCATTGAAGACTGACTGGTATCATAAGCCAACATTCTCTGAGAGATATCCGAATTTTTTTTCACAGCATCCACTTCAGCAAAAAATAAATATAATTAACAACTTGAAATGTCGAAGTATAAAAAGATCCTGAATTCCACCAGAAAAATGAACAATATATCCGTGAATTACTTCTCAGAAATAATTTCCTCTTGTCTCTGATCAAAAAAGTATTGAGAGGAAGTGTATCTGTGACTGATGAACAAAGTCATCCAAAAAATATTTCAAGATCCCCTTCATAAATTTCCTGTCTCAAAGGATCAAATATGTGTTAGAAAGCAAGTTAGAAAATGTGAGAGTCGCTCAGAAAAGTGAAAATACCCTTCAGACTATCTTTTTTTTTCTCGTTTAAAATGTAAAACGGAAAAAGACTCCATCTCTAACGTTGTGTATCAGATACCATGTGGAGGCTGCTCGGGATGTTATATAGGTCAGACAGGTAGATATTTGAAACAGAGAATTTATGAACATCGTAACGATATCCAAATCTGTTAAATTAAAAAAAGTCCAACTGCCTTAGTTGAACATAAAAAAAGACTGGACATGAGTTCAGCTTTGATGAAAAAAAAATTTTAGCATCACAGTCTAATTATAAAAAAAGATTACTACAGGAGATGATCTGCATGAAAAATAATCCAAATTCTGTGAACAAACGATCTGACATAGATGGACTGAGTTCTTCATATTTTAATTTACTAAGAAGAATGAATACATGAAATGTTTCGAACCATGTTATCGTTTCTGTGTTTTTATTTTGGAGATGCATATGTCAGCTCGGTTTGTTGAATTTAATTCTTCTGAATGCTTTCTCTCCATGTAATGTTTGTTGTTTTCTAAAGTATTATATATGTTATCCTGCTATTTAAATTATTATGTCCTAGACCAAAGAGAATACACTGTGACTGTGAGTATTCGATATAATAGGATCATTTGTATATATTCATATTTATGTGCTTGTATTTACAGTTTTTATTCATGAAAACTTTTATTTATTTAACTTTTACAACTAAGTGTGAATCTGTACGTTTTTCATCTTCTGACATAGTATGTTTCTTCTAGAGCCCTGATGATGCAATAATAAATTTTCAATTGACATTTGTCAATATATGATGAACATAGATTAATATTGATTAGGTACTAGATGGTGACATCGCTACTTTATTTCAAAATTCTTTTTTCGATGAATTCGTCCAAATTCGACCTATCCCTACTGAAAAATTGGCGAGTATATTAGCCTCATCCAACAAAATACAAGCTGACTCCTTGATTTTTATATCATAATTATCAGGTTCCGTCATTAGAATTTTTGTGCTTTTTCAATCCACTATGTGATTGCGGTTGAAAAAAAAAATTCTAATTGTTTCTTGTTTCAGAGACTGGGAGAGAAAATCCAAATAAAAGTTTCAGGAATATGCATCACATCGCACTTGCCTTTATAGGATATGCGATACATACTTGATAAAACATGAAAACATTTTTAGTTATGGTATGAACGAATGAAAAAAAAATACTTTGAATAATCGGGTACTCACCACAGTGAGTACTTCAAATAATAATAAATGTGAGAAGTGAAACTTTTTTATATCACAATTAAAAGTACCTCGATAAGTATCTGGAAAATTGAGAGATCTAATGTACGTATTAGATCTACTACTAGATTAGATACTTGTTTATTTTGGGTGTTGATATTGACTTCTAACGAATATGGAAAAAAGAATACAAAGTATTCTTCAAGAATATTTTCAGATTTGTTAGTATTGAAGATGGGCTATGAGATGAAAAACACGGAAACAAATAACAAATATAAATGATTGAAAACTAACCTGGTCCCCCTAGAAATTCCAAAATATTTCCAAGTATCGGGTATCCTTTTTTTCCAGGTAACTCATGCACTTTCCTTGCAATACGAAGAAATTCTCTCAATTCATTGAAGAAAATATAGAGACTTGCAAGAAAAATAACCACAGAAAGTAAAGCACACAACATATCTCTACGATCAATCAATAACTTAATCAAGCCGATTGTGAATCTGAATGATATACCTGCTTTAAGCGTTTGTCAGGAGCTATTAAAATTTTTTTGGGATCGCGCAATCCGAAATGAATCGTTACATGAAATTTGGATTTATTTATCATCAGGGATATCCAGTTTGAACGAACACAGTGGATGGAAACGGTTTTTGAATTTTCCTCTGCAGCGATATTGTTTGATTAAGAAGTAATGCTCGACCATGAACACGAAGTTAAGATGCATTTCTGACATTAATATCACAATCTGACAAATCGAATTAGAGATTGAAGATAAGTTTTCTCATAAACATTACGTGTTTTTGAAGGTTAGTGTAGGTAGCGTCAAGTAGATTTAGGTGGTACCCAGATACTGTCAGAAAATTTTAACAAGTTCCAGAAATATATATGTATGTCGTTTAAGACTGATAATGAAGTTCTACCTATTTATTGCATGGTTTTGAATAAAATTCTTAGTTATAAATACAAGATATTAAATCAATGGGAGATACTGCACCGACGGTTTTGAAACAGTTTTTTATAGTATGATTCTTGAGAAGAACATCCAATTCGCATGGAGTTTTCTAGGTGGGCGTCTATTAATCTCAAAGGATATTTGTACTTCAAAAACTTCATTTTTGAGGAAGATGTTTCACATACTAATTACTAACCAACCCAACATAGAGGCCAAAGAGAGAGTTTCGTGCAATATTTTCTTGGGCATGCTTGGCCCAGCAATCTTCAGTGGATTTTTATATATTTTTAAGGATACATCTTCGAGCATATCAATTATTTCGTCCTAAGATCACACAAACCTACACACAAGATAGGTAGGAAACTAATCAAACCATATCAGTTATGGGTACTTGTAAAATAGGTTAACTATACAAACTCAAAATAGAATCAGTAGATA
Organism: Hippodamia convergens; assembly: GCA_038502775.1. NCBI lineage: Eukaryota > Metazoa > Arthropoda > Insecta > Coleoptera > Coccinellidae > Hippodamia > Hippodamia convergens. The sequence continues at coordinate 26,799 of JAVSIQ010000248.1, forward strand.
CCCATTTAGAATCTATGTGGATTTAAAATATCATTTCACGAAGGTAACGGTAATATACCTATTATATCTTAACTAAGTATTAATTTATACTTGGTACTTGGTATACAATACATTACAATATTTGACGTTCCTGGGTTCGTGGTTTTTTAAATAATTCTGTTTACCTGCATATCATGAGTTACAATCCCGACTTCTAGCCAATATTGAAAAAAAGAGCACAAATAAGTTTCCTCTAAAATCTGTGAGAAGTGAAACAGCAGAAAAATAAATAAAAACTTACCTGGTCCCCCTACAAATTCCAAAATATTGCCAAGTATTGGGTATCCTTTTTTTCCAGGTAACTCATGAACTTTCCTCGCAATATAAAAAAATTCTTTCAATTCAACAAAGTATGCATAGAAAATTACAAGAAGAATAATCACAAGGAGTATAGCAAAAACCATATTTCTGTTAACAATTAACTATAAAACGATTGTGGACACGGATAATATATTTGCGTTAAGCATTCGTCGGGAGTCATTAAAATTTTTTTGGGGACAGCGCCTTTTGAATTGAATCGCTACATGAATTGATTTGAATTCATCATCAGGGATATCCACACTTGAACGATCTCCGATCGGGCATGATAACCCGAAGCCAGTGGATCGAATCGGTTTTGAATATTCATCTGTAGTGATATTGTTTGATTTGGAAATAATGCTTGACCATAACACGTTAATCGTTTTCACGACCTCGAGAAATGGAGTTATAGTTTGAAAAGATAAGTTTACTCATAAACATTGCGTGTTCTCAAAGATCACTGCAAAGGTCGTCAAGTAGGTGGGGTCTGGATACTGCCGGAAAATTTTAATGAGGTCCAGAAAAAAACAACTGATAAAAATTAAGTGCTACCTATTTATGAAAAGGTTTCAAATGAAATTCTGAATTATAAATATGTGAGAAACCAGTGCAGTCGTCGCCAATGTGGGGGTTTGTTTGTTTTTTGACGAAAAGATGCCCAAGTAGACATGGGCAAACTTCTCAAGGGGAGTTGCAGATAAAATGAAAAGGATCTTATCAGACCGAAACATTCTACAAAAACGAGTAAAAATTGAAACTGTGACTATGCTCAACCATTGAGTATTAATATAATATTTATACTCAATGGCTCAACTTATTCTGGCAGAAATTCTGATGAACGGACTCGCACACTACTCCTTACCCAATTTTTATGAAGATTCATAGGTACCTAGTTGAAAACACTTGTTCGTTGCTTCAGTTCAGAACTGCAATGCAACTCAACCCGTTCAAGCAGCAATTTTGGTATGGCTGATTCAGAGTCCACATTGATCGGAATGCTTGAATGCTCAGGATCTGTTCAATATTCCTGCAAAGTTTTTCGAATTCATCATTAAAAGTTTCCACGGTTTTCTCATAGTTTCAAATTTAGTCTTCTCTATCTCCACTATTTTTTTCAGTATTTTAGAGCCTATTGATATAAATCATAACACTATAATAGAAACATGTTTAAAAAAAAACTCACAGAGTTTATCTCTGCCAAGAATATAAATGGAACCAGAATATGAATCCATTTTTTTTAATAATTAAAGAAATGCCTCTGCGTAAAACTGATGAAACAATTTGTCAGGGGCCAATCTTTTTCGGAAAATTGTTGCCAAACAATGAAAGAAAGAAATAACAATTCGAACTTCCAGACTTCGTGACGTTTCCGGAGTCTATATCAGGCTTTTTCATCATACAAATTCTTGAAAGTCTTCAGAATCGTGAAAATCATCTGATTCATCAGTTGAAAAATCATTCTATTTATTCAAAAATTTTTTATTATTATTTCAAACATAGATCAAGAAATTTCGACTCTGTACTACTCCCACTTGAACTCTCCAGCAAAAAAAGAATATTGAATGAACCTAAAAAATCAATCAACATTCAGGACAAACATTTTTCCATCAAGCAAATCAGTTTAAGATTGATCACTCATCTTGAAAATGATTTGAATTTGAAACTATCCTGAATTTTATGTATTGGATAATAATTGAGAAAGCGAGCACCCTGCCGGAGCTGCAAATTGTAGGGGCTGCAAATCAGCTCTCTCATACTAAAATTTTTCTTGTTTAGGGCCTCTTGCCATTACGCTAAATTCGGAACTAATTCAAGCTCTTAGTCCTAAATCAGATGTGCACGAATAATAAATGCAAGATATTATGCTCACGCATTTCAGATAATATCTCGCATTTATTATGCTTGCGCCCCTGATTAAGGACTAAAAGCTTGAATTAGTTCCGAATTTAGCGTAGTGGCAAGCGGCCCTTAAAATCGAAAAGCTGCTGTTAATTCAAGACTTTGGGGCGACTTTTTGACTTGATCAATCCATTTAAATGGATGACCGAATAAATAAAGAATTAATTTAACCTAGATAGTCCAGTCAATGAGGGCAAAAATAGGGCATTACCTCCGAATTCTATGAAGATGCTTCGATTTTGATGAAATTTTGAAAATCAGCTCTCTTGTCTCCTACTCCAAAGTCTATCCTATGCCGATATATGCTCATTATTTTTAAGGGGTGAAAACAATCCCTGTAGCCAAAATTAGAAAAAAACTAGTTCTAAAAAAAAAGTAATTCTTGTGTTTAAGTAGCGATCTATGAAATTTAATGAAGTTTTTTATATACTTCAGCACCGCATAAACCACCTTCTTTCAGCATAAAATGTGTGACAATGGGAATTTATTAATATTATCAATTAATTTAAATTAATTTTGTAATAGTATTTCAGATCAACGTTAGTTTTAGTTGTTTTTATGGGCTGTGAACATCCATTAGTACTATTCCAACCCCATCAACTGAATTGAGAGCTTTATTACGAATTGAATTTGGTAATAAGCTCTCTTAATGTGCTCGTCCAAAGCATCTGATGTGGGTACAAGAGATGCCAATTTTACAGCAGAACTTTTGGTTGTGACTTTGATAAATGAATCGTACCACATCGTCTCGAGGAACTCTTGTAAATGTGATATATCTTCCTTTTTTTCGGTTCGTATCTTTAGGTGTTCCATATAAAATTATTGCACAGTACCTCCCAAAATAAAAAAAAAATGGTTCGGTTTTCTCACAACAACTGATGGATTATAAAACGTATTGATCACATCAATTCAAAATTCTTAGTTTTTGAACGGTTAAGGGTTAAAGCTCGCAACCTAACTTGAGGTACTGATATCTTTGCCAATTTTCATGGTACAGAAAAACAACAAAAACCAGCATTTTTGTTGAAAACATCTCTTTCCATTCTCGACTTACACGGAGAATAAGGGCAGATTTTCAAGGACAAAGTGCGCTTTCTGCTTCGATCTTATTTTTTTTACAAACTATGCATTTAAAACCAGTCAAACTTCTTGAGCATATGAACAACAATAAAATGAAAGGTTTCGTCGATGAAAATCCATTTCAATTTTGGTAGATGTGAGGTTAGTTTTTACTACCTATTTATTCGTAAAAAATATGAGTCGTCAATCGTTTCTGCATTGTCTTTCGCTGAGTTTGTATGCAATCGACTTTTAACACCGCTCATTTCAAAGCTTTTTTGAAGCACTAAAAGAAATGTTTCAAGAATTATTCCCGTAACATCAATAGTTTTTCCATAATTTCTAGTTGAATGCATCGATTTATGCACTCACGAAAAAAATGTATGCTTTTATTCACGATATCTTGCCTTGTGTTGCACCTAGAATAATTCTAAGAAACATATTACCTTTGTTTTTCTATAAACTACAAATAATTTCTTCACACTCCATTTCGGTCAATGCATAGTTTTTGTGTTATTCGTGAATAACCGTTCCAAAAAGTGTAATTTTTCAATGAAAATGTCACGTTTTTAATCACGAATAAGTTAAAAATTATTGAGTTTTCGGAAAAACTTTATGAGACATTTTTCACTAAGAATTAAGTCTTTCATCGACTCCCGGTGGTTTTCTGACAAAAAAAAAGTTGTAGGAAAATCGGCATACCTGGCCACTGAGTGTGGGAAGATTTCCTGAAAAACACACAAGTAATCTGGCACATTGTGAACGAGATATTCTTGATAATGAAATATTTGTTGGGACATCATTTGGGCTATTTCCATTATCTATATTGTTGGTATTTACCGACGTTTCGGCCAGCATTCGCCTGCCGTCATCAGGGTGTTGTTGGTCCTGAGAAGGACCGGTCTTTGCCAAACTTGTTTCGTCTGGACTTGTGCGCTCCATACTATCTAATTGTGTTGTGGGAATTCAAACGCGAGCTGTCAGAGGTGTAAACTCCGAAACTCAACCCACTCTGACTACCAGTCTACTGAAGTAGGGAATACTCATTTCATTCGAGTTGTTTTGACACTTGGACATAAATGTCACGAATGAATAATGAACATCAATGTCACAAGAAGGCTGATGACAGAATTGACAAGACTTAGTCTCACTTCAATAAGAAGAAGAAGAAGTCATAAATCAACTGTACTTATCTCTTGCGTAGTTGGTTTGCACAGTAGGTTAGGCTACGTCAGGACTGGTTCATGTCAGGACTTATTGCTTCCTTGGGCCGCGTTCGTCCTCCTCAATTCAGATCTCAGTACGGCCACCCAGATATTCTTCATTTCCAAAGAAGGCGCGCTGATTGGGTTAGGAGTTATCGTCATGAAAGCTGCTTCTTTCAATTTCCTTCTCCTCCATCCTTCTTCCTTCGATATTATGGAAGCTTCGTCAACTTTGACGTTGTGGTCCTCGTTCCAAGCATGTTGGGCTAGCCTGAATTTCTCTGTTTCTCCTTGTTGAGCTAGTCTTTGGTGCTCTTTGATTCTGACTTTCAGAGGGCGTTAAGTTTCACCAATGTAGGATCTGACACATTCGCATGGTATTTCATAGATGCAATTTTTGGTTCTTTGATTCTCGTTGTCAGGTTTCACCTTCGTGAGTTTTTCCCTGACAGTATCATTGGTCTTGAATGCTGTTCTAACGTTATATCTGGACCAACCAACAGACAATGAGCCGACCGAAACGATAACTTCTGTCATACCATATGTGAAGGGGTTATCCGAGAAAATAAGAAGAATTGGTAATATGGCGTTTACTGTACTACCTACAATCGATGACAAAAAAAGGGAAACACATAATTGTAGGAGATTTGAATGTTGATTTGATGTCAAATTATTCCTATGTAGAAGAATATAAAAATATTCTTCATAGTTCAGGATATTTATCTTATATAAATAGTTGTACTCGGCCAGAAAGTGGTACGTGCCTGGATCATTACTGGGTTAGAAATTGAGACACGACTGACTGCAAGGGTTTTATACTACAGCATTTGATCACCGATCATTATCCAATAGTGTTGACTTTTAAGATAGAAAAGAATGACGTAGTTAGGAAGCCTAATATAAGGTTAAAAAAATACATTGAATTCGACAAATTGAGACAGAATTTAAAAAATGAAACATGGATGGCAATTTATAGGGAAAATAATTTAAATACAATGACTGAAATATTTATTGAAATTTTAAAAAATCACATAAAAAATGCAACAAATGTAGTTCGATTAAAAAAGAAAGAAATTGGTAGGAAAAAATGGATGACAAAGGCTCTATTAAAATCCATAAATACAAAAAATTCTCTATACTTGAGTCTAAAGAAGTATCCTGAAGATGTGGATTTGAAGAATCGATATAATAATTACAAAATTAAATTACATAAATTAATTACTATTGCAAAGAAAAATTATTTGGAAAAATTTATTGAAAATTATCACACGGAATCCAGAGCTATTTGGAATTTCGTCAAAGAAACATGTGGACCCAGTAGACCTGAAAAAGAAAGAATAAAGATTAAAAATAAAGAAAATTCAATTACGGAAAATGAAAAAGAAGTTGCAGATGTTTTCGTTGACTATTTTAGTTCGGAGGGAGAAAAATACGCAAGTAAAATAATACCTCCAGAAGATTTCGAAGAGAAAATATGTCACCTGAACCATTCATTTTTTTGTCACCCACCTATCCACTAGAGGTGGAAGGAATGATTAACAACCTAAAATCGAACAAAGCTCCTGGTCATGACGAAATAAGAGCAGAAACTTTGAAAGAAATAAGAAAAGAAATATCAACACCTTTGGCATATTTGATTAATCACAGTTTCGATACGGGAAGATTTCCGGAGGCATTCAAATTGGGGATTGTAAAACCATTATATAAAACTGGAGATAAGTTAGGGGTGGGTAACTATATACCGGTAACTTTGGTTTCGAGTCTCTCAAAAATTATGGAGAAACTTGTGAAATCTAGAATAATGAAATTTATTGATAAATACAGAATAATTTCAGACCGGCAGTTTGGTTTCAGAGAAGGGAGGTCGACTGAAGATGCGATCACGGAAATAACGAAAAATATTTACAAGTTCATGGACGAGGGTACCCCATCCCTCTGTATCTTCCTCGACGTTTCGAAGGCGTTTGACACTGTTTGCCATGGGAAACTTTTGAGAAAGCTAGAGAATTATGGTTTTCGAGACAAGATATACGATTTCTCACAGGATTATCTGATGAATCGTAAACAAGTGGTAGACATCGATGGCTTCAAAAGTAAGGAAGAAATAATAACTTACGGTGTTCCTTAAGGTACTGTGCTCGGTCCCATGTTGTTTCTTCTTTATATGAATGATCTTCTGAACATGGAGTGTGAGGGCAAAATTATAAGTTTTGCGGATGATACTGTTATACAGTATCACGATACATCCTGGATGGGCCTGGAAAACAAGGTTCGAACTGAATTCGTCAAGGTAAAAAATTGGTTCGATTTCAATTCACTTACCTTGAACTTGACTAAGACGAAATAAGTATCAATGTACAGAACTTTGAAATACCGCAGACCGAGTCAATAAAATATCTCGGAGTAATTATTGATAGGCAAATGAAGTGGAATGAACATAGCGAATACCTTACACAAAAACTAAGAGGTCTTATATACAAGTTCAAACAGATGAAGCGGTTCGGGATGGAGACTAAGTATTTGAGGATGATGTATTATGCTCTGGTTCAGTCTCAAATAAACTATGGGATTTTAGGATGGGGAGGACTTTATGAATGTCATCTGAGGTGTCTCAATACAGTACAGAAATGGATATTGAGGATTATATATAACAAGCCAATCAGATTTTCAAGTGAACAGCTATACGATATTGCGAATTTATTTGATGCCCGTTTACTGTTTGTGCACAGAATAATCAAGAATACATATTTAGGGAAAATAAAGATAGAAAAACTCGACCACAAGTACAGCACAAGGACTAGACAAAAAGAATACAAAACAATAAAATGTAAGAAGGGAATAGGACAGAGGTGTCATGATTATTTAGCACCCAAAATATATAAATTCATACCAACTGATTTAAGGGAGATAAGAAATTTAAACAGATTCGAAAGAAATGTTGAGGTATGGATAAAAGAAAATAAAGCATTACTGCAAGATTTATATAGGTGAACACTAAAACTACGACAAGAATTCTCGAATGTGACATATAGTACCCGAATTTGACCAGATATCCAGGAATTTGATGTTTATACCCGATTAGGAGTGAAAATGAAAATTTTGATAGGGAACACAGATTTAATTTGATTATGTATGAAAGAGAGAAATTTAATTTGAAACGCTTTAAAATAGAGGTAATGTGATGCAGACTTTACACAGACGGTAGGGTCGTCTCGATGAACCTGCCATCTCAAAGGACAAGCTAATGTTTACTTCAAATATTAATTTTGTATATATATGTTTGGGTTGTGAAAACTATAAATGAATGAACATATTATTATTATTATTATATAACGTTAGAACAGCATTCAAGACCAATGATACTATTAGGAAAAAACTCACGAAGGTGAAACCCGACAACGAGAATCAAAGAACCAAAAATTGCATTTATGAAATACCATGCGAATGTGGCAGATCCTACATTGGTGAAACTAAACGCCCTCTGAGAGTCAGAATCAAAAAGCACCAAAGACTAGCTCAACAAGGAGAAACAGAGAAATCCACGCTAGCCCAACATGCTTGGAACGAGGACCACAACGTCAAATGGGACGAAGCTTCCATAATATCGAAGGAAGAAGGACGGAGCAGAAGGAAATTGAAAGAAGCAGCTCTGGAAATGAAGAATATCTGGGGGCCCGTACTGAGATCTGAATTGAGGAGGAAGAACGCGGCCCAAGGAAGCAATAAGTCCTAACATGAACCAGTCCTGATGCAGCCTAACCTCCTGTGCAAACCAACTACGCAAGAGATAAGTACAGTTGATTTATGACTTCTTCTTCTTCTTATTGAAGTGAGACTGAGTCTTGTCAATTCTGTCATCAGCCTTCTTGTGACATTGATGTTCATTATTCATTCATGACATTTATGTCCAAGTGTCAAAACAACTCGAATGAAATGAGAATTCCCTACTTCAGTAGACTGATAGTCAGAGTGGGTTGAGTTTCGGAGTTTACACCTCTGACAGGTCACGTTTAAATTCCCACAACACAATTAGATAGTATGGAGCGCACAAGTCCAGACGGAACAAGTTTGGCAAAGACCGGTCCTTCTCAGGACCAACAACACCCTGATGTCGGCAGGCGAATGCTTGCCGAAATGTCGGTAAATACCAACAATATAGATAATGGAAATAGCCCAAATAATGTCTCAACATAATCTGGCACAATTGCGGCACACTCATTTCCGTCGAAGAAAAAAGAGTGCTGAGCTGACTTTTTTCATTTTTGTAATTTGCCGGAAAATCTGAAGAAATACTTACGGCCCAAAATATTTATTGCACAAAAAAATCCTTTTCAAAGATTAAAGTGCTGGGCTATCTTTTTTTAATTCCGATTTTTAGAATCATAAAAGAAGATTATTGGGAACGATTCACCAAGGGAATGGAAAGGGACATGTATGGAAGCCAGAGGAAGATTTGGTCAATGTTGAGGAGAAACAAAATGGAGATAAAAGACACTACCAAAACAAACAAAATCTCAGTGACAGAATGGGAGGAATACTTCAGAACAGCTTACGCTGGAGATGAGAACCTTACACGAGTAATAAACAGTGAAGACGGCCAATTAATTGAAGTCGAAACAGAGACAATTGCGAGAATCTTGAAATCTTTAAAAAATCGAAAAAGCCCTGGTCCGGATGGAATAACTAACGAAATGTTGAAGTGTGGGGGACCAGAACTACAAAACGAGATTAAAAACCTATTCGAGTACATTCTAAAGCAGAAGAGAATCCCAAAGGAATGGAAGAAAAGCATTACAATCCCCATATTTAAGAAAGGTAAGAAAACAACACCAGAGAACTACCGAGGCATCACCCTCCTTAATAGCATATTGAAGACTTTCACAAAATTTTTATTAGAAGAACTCAGCAAAAAAGTACAGCTAAGAGAGGAACAACAAGGTTTTCGGAAAAACAGGTCGACAATTGACGCGATATTCATTATCAGACAAATAGCCGAGAAATCCAGAGAGTACAATAAGCCAGCTTATATGTGTTTTGTGGATATGACCAAGGCATTCGACAGGGTTCGACTCAGCGATATAATCGCAATACTCGAGGAGAGACGAGTTAACCCATTGCTAACCCAAATGGTCCTAGATATAAACCAGCAGTGTACAACGAACATCAGAATAGGTGGGCTCTTATCCGAAACCATAAAAATAAATAAAGGGATTAGACAAGGCGATTCCCTCAGCCCATTTTTGTTTAACTTGGTTATGGACAAGATAACTGAGAAACTGCCAAAAACAGCTGGATACAAGATGGGGAATGTGTTCTTTCATGTTATCTCTTATGCCGATGACGCCGTACTGATCTCTGACTCAGAAGATGATCTGCAAAGATTACTTCACGCTTTCAACCAAGAGGCAAAATCATTAAATATGCTCATAAACACAAACAAAACAAAGTGTATGGTAACAGCTAAGAACCCAGTAAGATGTAAACTGGAAATTGATGGAAAAATCGTGGAACAGGTTAGAGAATATTCCTACTTGGGCTCAGACATTACTTATGACGGAGATCTAAAGCGTGAAGTGAGAGAGCAAACATTGAAAGCATCCAGAATATCGGGCTGTCTGCAAGTAACAGTGTGGCGCAACAAATACCTCAATACAGACAGCAAAGTAAGAATATACAAGACGGCAATCCGACCCATCATAACTTATGCTGCCGAGACAAGACCTGACACCGCAAAAACAACTCAAATGATGGGAACAGTGGAAATGAAGATAATGAGATGGATACATGGAAAAACCTTACTGGATAGAGTGAGAAACGAAGAACTCAGAGAACAAAGCAAGATACAGGGCGTGGGAAAGTTTGTGAGGCAGAGAAGAAGATACTGGAATGGACACATAGAGAGAATGCCGGATAGTAGACTGGTGAAAGTTGCAAAACACAACAAACCAATGGGAAAGAGAACACCAGGAAGACCGCCGAAACGCTGGAGAGAATGTTGGACATCTACGTCAGAAGAGGCTGATTAATGGATACACAGGCAGACGCCTACTTACATGACTGGAGATCCCATGTAAGAAAGAAGAAGAAGAAGAAGAAGGGATATTAGACAGAATTTAGAAAAAATTCGAACGGCGCCACTCATTACATGTGTAGCACAATTCTTTCAGATATTGGAATCCAATTTTTTGTGCTTGGCTCGCAATTTGTTCCATTTTTCGAAATATTTTGACAACCACATGGAATTGAGAAAAAAATTTCACTACACAAACCTAGCACAATTCAGCAAAATAAAGGTATTTTTCACAATCCAAAAGTGATGGGCCAACATAGCACTCATCAGATTTACAGCTGATAATTTTATTGCTTGGCTGACGTACTTCGATATTTCACAGTTTTTTTTTTCGAAAATTCGAAAGTGATCACGATATAACGCTTCAAATTATTGGACATTGACGCCTTCCTTGGGATTTGAATGATCAAGTTGGTTGAAGAACAAAAGATCCCGTGGTCGAAGTTCCGGGAAGATTGAAACAAGCTGCAACGACAACGGTTCATAGTGTTCATAATTATGATAATAATGTTGTTTTAACGGAAAAATCAAAATATCAAAGGGGACAACGACACCTGACCACCTGAATTCGTTACTTTCAGTTCATGGACCTCTATCACTAAATTGTTTTCATTATACCATTCTGGAAACCCTATAATAAAAAGTCGAATCAAAGTATTGCGATTGACCCCATATCCGTGGGTCCGCACTGTGAGCGGAGATATGCGAAAGTTTGTGAGGATATTTTATTACTCTTTCAGGTAAAAATTACATGAAGAATTCGGATGAGACATCACATCAACATAGTTAATAATATATAAGAATAATTTATAGAGGCTTTATAAAGATGATACAACGTCAAACTAACAAGCGAGTCAAAAAATTTTCTGCACTCTGAAAGCTATCAAGGCGTACGCTGCCTTAACCCTGAAAGTTACACCAACAAATGTACGATGGGTTTTTTTTTCCTCAGAAGGTTCTGAATGAAAATCTACGAAAGCGTATCTGTCTTTTTTGTATTGAAGCCATAAGAATCAGGATATTGAGCTATAAATACTGTTGAATTGTGTACAGTGTTTCAAGATACCCAACCTCTTTCAAAATATATACTTTTGTCGCTTCAAGTATTCAATGTAGATGCCCTTTTTTTTACACAAATCAATTTGGAAGAATAGTTCGAAGGTAATCACGATAAAAGTTTGATCTGAATTAAGACCAATTCAGCAACAACTCAACGGACTCTACATAGAGAAGACATAGTTGGTGACTGCCTTCATATCTTGCGTAACGTATCCCCGAAGAAACCGAGTCACTGGAGGGCCCATACGTTGAGAGAATTGACAGATTATTTGATTATAGAATTTGAGTTTCAGTTATTAAGGTTTAGGCGAGACGTATATAAACGATAAGTTAGGGAAAAACAATTGGATCTGATGGCGGTGTGGAAATCAGGATATAGGCTTCTTCAAGATTTTTAGTGTTTGAGGATGACATTGGAATAATAACTAATAATAATAACAATAATTTCAATAGCCGATTTGGGCAGACGAAGTTGCGCGGGCCAGCTAGTATATATATATATATATAATATATATATATATATATATATATATATATAAGAACCTGTATATATATATATATATATATATATATATATATATAATATATATATATATGTGTGTTTCGGGCTTTAGGCCCTCATCAGTACGGTGAAAAGATGGTAAATCAAAACGCATAACGGAGTCAACACGTGTCTACGGTTATTTTTCATCCTTGAGGGTTATGTCCATTAGATTTATACCAAACAGCAGTGAGCTTTGCTAGATTACATATTCTACATGAATCTATTTTGCCATATACGAAATTCGCAGAATTGATTAGAAAAAAAAAAATATATATATATATATATATAATCAATAGTTATTTGCTGGACTGTTAGTAATAAATATTTGTGCATTGGAAATAGCAGCAACTGATATGAATACTCTCTTTTCTTACAGAAAATTAATATGATTCGTAATTTGAAAACAAGAATATCTAGCATTTCGAATAATAAATTTAAAACGAAAAACCTGAAAATATTAGAGGAACTTTTGATGAAGAATGGATACCTTAAAAAATGGTTGAACAAAATTCTCTATTCAATTATTATTTTTCCAGAATTCAATTCTGTCTGCACGCCAATAATTTTCAATTTTTCTATATCATTTTCAGACGATAGAAACATTCATAAAATTCTCTATTGTACACCTAATAACATAGTAGTTTTGAGAGATCATCAACCGGAATTGGTACAAGAAAGGCCAGATTTTCTTGTTTTACCATACCATGAACGACTTACTTCAAGAATTAGAAAACTGGTACCTAGAGAAAAATTCAAAATATCCAATAAGAATGTTAAACCACTTAAGAAAATATTCTCAAAATTGAAAGATAAACTTCATACTAATAATAAATACAACGTGATATACAAAATTAATTGTAATGATTGTGATAAATGTTATATAGGTCAAACAACTACAAAATTGAAACAGAGAATTTCACTTCATAAAAGTAACATTAGAACAAAAAAAGATACATGTGCTCTTGCTGCTCATTCCATAGAAGACCATCATGAACCAAATTTTGATAATGTAGAAATCATAAATGTAGAAAAAAAATCTAAAAAGAGAAATTTTCTTGAAATGGTGAGAATCGCACAGCATGAGAACAGTATCAATTCTAGAAGAGATATAGGTGGTCTCAGTTCCATATTTTCATATCTCATTAGTTTAGATTCCATAAATTCTACTTAGTGTTAAAAAAATATTCGGATTTCATTTTTCCTGAATCTAGATATGAGTTGTCAATTCGACTTTCCATGTCATAAAAAATTTTTTGCAAGCTTCAATATTTTCTTCCCAATATTTATATTTTACCATAATTATTCTCCGTATTTATTGATGTCAGATTCCATCTTTCTGTACAACCTCAATTCCGTAAGTTTTTCATGAATTCATTTTATACCCGAACCTTTTTCATTACATTGTATATTTTTGTAGTTCCCCTGAAAAAGAAATAAATAAATCTCGAAAGCTCCAGTAAGAAAAAAAAGTGTTCATATCAGTTGCTGCTATTCCCAATACACAAATATTTATTATATATACATTAGACTGTTTCAAAAAAATCGACACTCTTTGTTTTCACGAAACCCCCCCCCCCCCCTAATTATCTTCAGGGTATCGAAAAGAGACTTCTATGAAAATATCAGCTTCAAATAATAATATTTAGGAGTCGCTCATCTATTATTTCTATTTTCCCTACTAATAGAAGGGAAAAAATTTCTTTTTTCAATAAAAAATTCCTACAGCAGAAACCAATAGACGGATTTTATTGTGTGATACATTTTCGTAAAGACAATCAGATACTCTATAAAAATGACTCTTACGATATTTGGATAAAACGGCCCTTCAAAAGTTATTCCATTCGATGCTAATAATGAGGTATTTTGAAGAAAAAAATTATTCAAAAAAATCGATTCTTTTTGTTTTCACGAAATTCTATTTCTAATTATCTTCAGGATATCGAAAAAAGGCGTCTGTGAAGAAATTAGCTTTGAATATTAATATTTAGAGGTCGCTCAACGATGATTTCTATTTCCGCTGTTGAAAGCAGGAAAAAATTTTCTTTTTTCAATAAAAAATTTTTTCTTCACGAACCAATTGACGGATTCCACTGTGTGATACATTTTCGTGTAGGGAACTAGATGCTCTACGAAAATGTCTCATACGATATTTCGACAAATCCGCTTGTTAAAAAGTTATTCGAACTTTTTCTTCAAAAATACCTCTATATTAATACCTTATATTGAAGCTTTTTGGAAAAAAAGTTCAAATAACTTTTGAACGAGTGGTTTTATCGAGATATCGTCTTGAACATTTTTGTAAAGTATCTAGTTCCCTACACCAAAATGTATCATACAGTGGAATCCGTCTATTGGTCCGTGAACAAGAAAATTTTTATTGAAAAAATATTTTTTTTTCCTGCCATCAGCAGCTAAAATAGAAACTATCGATGAGCGACCTCTAAATATTAATATTCAAAGCTAATATTTTCACAGACGCCTTTTGTCGATGCCCTGAAGATGATTAGAAGGCGGGTTGCGTGGAAACAAGTCGATTTCTTTAAATAATTAATAATAATAATTTTCTTTAAATGATTTTTTTCTTCAAAAATACCTCAATATTAGCATCGAATCGAATAACTTTTGAAGCGGCCGTTTTATCGAAATATCGTAAGGGATATATTTGTAGAATATCTGATTGCCTACACGAAAATGTATCACACTAAGAAATCTTTCTATTGGTTTGTGTTTGGTAAAAATTGAGCCCCCTCAGACGTCATCCTCAACTACGCCCATGGTTCGAACGCACCGAAACGTCAACTCGATCTCTACAACTCTATGAACAGCTGATTGACGTCAAAACTGACCTTCCTCTATGAACTAACCTGCTGACAGATCAACTCATGCTCATTAATAATTGTATTAATTAATCCTTTCTCTCGGTATCCAGTCTCACTGAAGAAAAGACCTTCTCCTGTGCTCCTCTAGTAAAATTAGAATTTTCTAAAAGTCACCTCGCAAATTAATTGATCATCTCGTTCATTTTCTGAAGCAATCAATTAAATAGGTGAGTACTTCTCAAAATTCCTCATTATTACATATTTCATGTTATTTTCCTGCTTTTTATAAAGTTTGAAAATGTGTCCACGTTTCAGATCATGAAAATCTATAAAAATATTGGTAATCCTCTCTCAAGTTATTCTCATAAAATCTCTATTGCATTTAACTAATGTATTGGACTCCTCTAAGATAAATATTTTGATATATTTTGCTGTTCTCATAGATTTTTCAGATTTCTCTAGACTTTTCATATTGGAAGTAATTGGTTGCTTCAGAAAGTGAATATTATTTGTGGTAATGAATCCTGATTTATTATATTCTCATGTGCACCTCATTATCTCAATGTATTCATATCATTTCTCAATCATTCACTTCTCATTACACTTGCTAATTATTGTTCTCGAGTTTCAGATGAATGAAAGTTCTCAAACGTAAAGGTGAATCATGGAATCAGTCTTCTCTCTCAATAAAATCAAGTGAACTTCTCTGAAGTATTTGAACGATCAAGTAACTCACATATTGAACCTGATTGACAGTCTCAATCCCTGCTTCACCTTGAGCGATCTCCTCAACTATTGATCACATGATTAAATTGGTATGATTTTCTCATTCTAACTAAGAAATTCTCAAGTTCATTAATCGGAAGTACTTAGCAAGTGGGACCTCAAACCTTTAGCTTCAAACGAATCAAAGGGACTCATACAAAGTACTCTCATATTGTCATTCTCATAATTATCAATTGTAGCTTTTATTTTTCTGATGAACACTAACCCTGCTTACTAAAAGTAGTTTGTCAGTGTAAATGTTGTCTCAATTGATTAATTAGCCTTCTCTTTACAGAACCACGTTATAGATCATAATTATTGATTTCTCAACCATGATATTCTCACATTGTAATGATCTCAATGAAGACCAGACTTAGACTACTAAGCTTTCAATACACGTACTCCTCTAAGGCCTGATCTCATTTTATTACAACTCAGTCTGCTCTAACAATTCATTATTCAACCTTTTGTTTTTCTGATGAAATAAAGAGGCTCTCGCAATAAATTTCATTTGCATCATCACTGTAAACTTTGTTTTTAATTTTGAATTAATGTAACTCTCTCAACCTCTAAGTCTGACTTCATCTGACCTCTCATTTTGAACTTCTCTAGATTACCTCTGTTTTTAGTTGAATAATCACTCTGAGTTTATACATGACTTTAATATTGTATTTTTTACTGTATTAACTTCATGCGGGTGACTTATTCATTTTATGATTGTGATTGATGTCAATAAATGTTTTTACAATATCATCTCTAACTCAATTATCTGGATACAGTCCTAAACAGTATTTTACAAAATCAGAACAACCCCGATTTTGAACAGTGTTCTAGGAATTTTTTATTGAAAAAAGAAATTTTTCCCCGGCTATTAGTAGGCAAAATAGAATAAGTTGATGAGCGACCTCTAAATGTTATTTCTTGGAGCTGATATTTTCACAAAGGTCTTTTTTCGATACCCTGAAGATAATTAGGGGGGGAGGTTTCGTGAAAACAAAGAAAGTCGATTTTTTTGAATCAGTCTGATATACATATCTATATATATATATATATATATATATATATATATATATATATATAAATTGATTTTTATAGTGGGTTGGCAGCAGATGATAAATAAAACTCTTTTTTCTTTCTCCAGCTTTCGAGACTTTATTGTCTCTTCCTCAGGAGAACTAAAATGAATAGATATAACATCACATGGTAAAAAACATATAAAATACTACTTAGGAAATTGAGATTTCAATCTAAGATGTTTTGTATCATGAATGGAGACATCAAACAAAAGGGAAGAAAATTATCGAAAGAATGTTTGACTTTTGTCAGAAACTTACAATGTCAATTTTTTATTATGACTAGGTGAAAGTGACAGACAAATTTCTCTCATTATACTGATCAGGTGTTTATTTTTTATGGAATCAATCTCTATTAGGTATGAATAAATCAAACTGAGCCCAGAAATATCTATTTTAGAGTTGATTGCATTTTCGTTTTGGGATATTCTTACCATTTCAAGAAATGTTCTTTTTTTCATGTTTTTCTCTGTGTCTAAAATTTTAATATTATCGAAGTCAGGTTGGTGGTTCTTAGTTAAAGCATGTAGTGTTAATGCGCATGCATCTTTTTTAGTTCTTATGTTGCTTTTATGAAGAGAAATTCTTTGTTTTAATTTTGTCGAGGTTTGTCCGATGTAACATTCTTCACAGTTCATGCAGTCAATTTTATAAACAACATCAGCTTTATTTAAGGGAATAATTTTGTCTTTGATTTTTGTGAATAAGGATCTTACAATTTTAATGTTTTTTGTTGTAATTTTGAATTTATCAGAAGGAATTAAATTTCGTATTCTTTTTATGAGATGTTCTTCATATGGTAGGACTATATATTTTAAAGTTCTAGTATTATTCTGGTTTGAGGGGTTTTCGGGATGTTGTTGATTATGGGAATCAATTTCTGTAGTGTTCGGAGTGTTGTTAAGGATTCTCCTAAGCCATCGTTTTGGATAACCATTATTTAGAAGAAGATTTTCTAGAATTTCAAGATTTTTTTGTTTAAAGTTCTCATGTGATATTCTCAAAACTCTAGATTTAAGGTTACGTACAGTATTTATTTTCATCTGAAAGGAGTGGTACGATGACCAGTGTAAGTATCTCCCTGATGATAGCGGTTTTCTATACCAATCCGAAATAAGTTGGTTGTCCTTTCTAATGACCCTGACATCCAGAAATGGTACTGAATTATTATTTTCTCTTTCAACTGTGAACTGTATTTTCTCATGGAATTGATTTAGAATTTCTAATGATTCCTTAACGAATTCCTCAGGTATTGCTGTAATGATGTCATCCATGAATTTTTTTAAAAAAGGAATTCGAAAAGGTAATTTTGGGATAGATTTATCTAATACAAAATCCATTACATATTGGGCAATTATCGGTGATACAGATGAGCCCATTGGAGTACCCTGTTTTTGTTTGTAGTAAGTTCCATTGAATGAGAAAATGGTTGTGTCGAATACAAATCTCAAAATTTTCATGAAACTTCCTTTGCTGATGGAACAATGATTTTGTATTCTTGTCCATTTATCATCAATACTTTCTTCAGCAAGATCTATTGTTATGTTGGTAAATAGTGAAACAACATCCCAACTTACCAATACAAAATTTGAAGGAATTGTTCTGTTATTAATGAAGTCCACAAATTGAAAAGAGTCTGTTCTATAAAATTCATTATTGAAATTGTAGGCTTCTGGTAAGATATTCTTGATGAATTCAGCTAAATTTTTTTTGGTGATTCTAAGGACGCTATAATAAGTCTTAAATTCAAATTATCTTTGTGTATCTTTGGAAGTCCATAGAATTGTGCAGCATTTCCTTTATAAAACATTAATTTCGAGGCAAGTTGTGGATTCAATTGTTTTTTCTTTTTCAGTTCAGATATAAGGTTGTTTGCTTTTTGCTGAATACTATTGCTAGGATCCTGTCTCAATTTCAGGTAATTTTCTTCGTCATTAAGTTGCTCTTGTGCTAATTGTAGATATTGTTCCTTGTTCATGATTGTAGTAACATTACCTTTATCTGATTGTATCACGATTAATTCGGGTAGTTTTTCAGAAAATTCTTAGTTGTTTGAAATAATTTCGATAGATATGAGCTATTATTATTGTCATTATTGATAAAATTTGTGATTATATTGGTGAACTTAGCAGTTTGTATTTCTTTTTTCTTTCTGTCTTTTATAGAATCAATTACTTGATTCAATTCTGCAAGGAGTGAAGGTATTTTTATATCATTTTTTTTAGGTGGAAGACAAAATTTAGGCCCTAATGCTAAAATTGTCTTAACGTCTTGCGGAAGTTCTACATCAGATAAATTCTTTAACCACGATTCTTGTGTTGTTATCAACTTTTTTTGGTCATTCTTCAATTTATACAATTTATTTATATTACTGACTTTGATAAAATGAAAAATTTTATTATATTCAATTTTGATTTTGTGTGAGAAATTGACCCAAACATTTTCTGGTAAATGTGTAAGAATATCATTTTTCAGAGAAATCTGTCTATTTTCTAGAAATACTAAATTTTTAGAGATCTATTTCTAAGTTGATTATTTTATGTCCTAATTTAGTAGTAAAAGTTTCGATTCGATGTCCTGTCCTTCCGTCCTTGTACTCGAACAGTTGTTGAAACTTAATCAAATTGTTGGAAATGTGTGTTGGACAGATACCTTGTTTTCTGCATTGTAACAAAAATATTCTCCTATTTCTCAATTTCGCTAGTTTTCTGTTATTGTTGGAGTATTCAGTATTCCTTCAGATTTCTAACCATGATTCTACCATGTTGTCCTCGGATGTCTTCAAAAAATCCCATTATGTGAACTGATATGAAGAAAATCGTTTCTGAATTGTGAATATGAATTGATTTTTATAGTGGGTTGGCAGCAGATGATAAATAAAACTCTTTTTTCTTTCTCAAGCTTTCGAGACTTTATTGTCTCTTCCTCAGGAGAACTAAAATGAATAGATATGACATCACATGGTAAAAAACATATAAAATACTACTTACGAAATTGAGATTTCAATCTAAGATGTTTAGTAACATGTATGGAGACATCAAACAAAAGGGAAGAAAATTATCGAAAGAATGTTTGACTTTTGTCAGAAACTTACAATGTCAATTTTTTATTTGACTAGGTGAAAGTGACAGACAAATTTCTCTCATTATACTGTTATGAATATGCAAAAAACGGAGTGTATGTTTTTCACTACTGAAAGATCGCACTGGAATCCACCTGATTTAATACATTACAAAGACTTAAAATAGGCGAAAAAGTAACGTTTCTTGGTGTTCAAATGGACAATACTTCGAAATGGATTTCTCATATTGCACAACTGAAGAGTAAACTTTGCTCCATAATATATACACTGAAGGTAGTGAAAATACAGGTCGACTCAGATGTATTAAAAGTTATTTATTATGCTTGTTTTCAATCCCTAGCATCTTACTGCATTATTTTTTGGGGCGGTACTTCTTCTGCAGAAAAAATTTTTGTTGTACAAAAATGGGCCTTACGTACAATTTTGGGAATGGGATATAGAGACACATGTAGGGGCCTTTTCAAGAATAATAATATGTTAACTATATATGGCCTTTACATATACAGACTTCTCCTCTTTTTCCGAAAACAAAACCATTATTTTGAGGAGTGCCATAATAGGAATAATAGTAGACGAATGAATCCTTATATATATCCACTTCATTGCTCTACTTTGCGAGAAAAGAACCCGCATTATGCAGGTATAAAGATATAAAATAAACTGCCAAAGGTGATGCAGAAGATTACGGACTACAGGCTTTTCAAGAAGAAAATATATGATCTCATACTGAAGTGCGAACCATACAGTCTACATGAATTTGAAATTTCCCTGGAAAATTATTACTCGTAGCAATTTCTAATTATCTCTTGTTTGTATTTTTGACTTTTTTCATTTTTATTGATGTACCCAAGGGATATCACAATAACTATTGAAAATAAATATATATTCTATTTTATTCTATTCTATTCTAAAGTCAAAATTACAACAAAAAACATTAAAACTGTAAGATCCTTATTCACAAAAATCAAAGACAAAATTATTCCCTTAAATAAAGCTGATGTTGTTTATAAAATTGACTGCATGAACTGTGAAGAATGTTACATTGGACAAACCTCGACAAAATTATAACAAAGAATTTCTCTTCATAAAAGCAACATAAGAACTAAAAAAGATGCATGCGCATTATTACTACATGCTTTTACTAAGAACCACCAACCTGACTTCGATAATATTAAAATTTTAGACACAGAGAAAAACATGAAAAAAAGAACATTTCTTGAAATGGTAAGAATATCCCAAAACGAAAATGCAATCAACTCTGAAAAAGATATTTCTGGGCTCAGTTTGATTTATCCATACCTAATAGAGATTGATTCCATAAAAAATAAACCACCTGATCAGTATAATGAGAGAAATTTGTCTGTCACTTTCACCTAGTCACAATAAAAAATTGACATTGTAAGTTTCTGACAAAAGTCAAACATTCTTTCGATAATTTTCTTCCCTTTTGTTTGATGTCTTCATTCATGATACAAAACATCTTAGATTGAAATCTCAATTTCGTAAGTAGTATTTTATATGTTTTTTACCATGTGATGTTATAATTTTCGAAATCAAACGACAAAATTTCTAGCTCCTCCAACGATGGAGGTTTGGTCGTTGGGCTAGCAACCCAACACCAAATAAGTTAACAATGTTGCTGAATTTCTCATTCAACAAGCCTCGGAATAGGACTGGTAGTATTCAACGACGAACGAGTGAATGAAACAAGTGGGAGAGAATGATTACTTGAAATGTACAGGGACTATTGAGCACCAGGAGATCATTATTGCTGCAGTTGTTTGTTAATAAGAGTTGGATTGGAGATTGAAAATGAAGTAGCAGGGCAGTTCGGAAAAATACAAAGGATTGAAAGGCTTGATGAAGAGAACTGGGTATACGGCATCAAGCTGTTTCTTGATGATATGTATTGTAGATTGCATATTGTTAAGCCCAGAATATACAATACAATATACAATGTTATATCTATTCATTTAAGTTTTCCTGAGGAAGAGACAATAAAGTCTCGAAAGCTTGAGAAAGAAAAAAGAGTTTTATTTATCATCTGCTGCCAACCCACTATAAAAATCAATTCATATTCACAATTCAGCAACGATTTTCTTCATATATATATATATATATATATATATATATATATATATAAATTCTTTTGATTCAGAGAGCCGAAATAATACAATACATATTGAAACAACAAAGGTACCTAGCTGAGGTCGGTGCAACACAGGAAAACCATACATGTCTGCAGTATGATTAAATGGGGAAAGGGAAAAAACCTCAGCTGAAAAAAAAACCCTTACCACAATGTGAAAAAAAAAATTACTTAAAACATCAAATATCAGGAAAATCTTGAAAGACATCAGTGTGATTTGAGAGAACGGCTTCATGTTATCCGTCGATGGGCTTAGATAAACAGATTCTTCACAAAAACGACTCGCAATGAATGGAAATGAAAAAAGTCAAAAGCAGAAAAAAAAAACTATTTAGAATAAATTAAATTATTTTGAAATTAACTACCCATTTCAGAAATGCATTTGTTACTTTGTGTATAGCCTCGAAACCATCTTGAAATTTATAAATTGGACAACTATTTATAAGATCTTCTATATTCTCCTCATTTTCCCCACACTCACAACTAGGGCTCTCAAACGAATTCCATCGGAAGACCATGCTGTTGAATCGTCCATGGCCTGTTCTAATGTGATTTAGAACAGACCATATTCTCCTAAGAAGGTCAAAACCAGGAACTCTGATGGAAGGATCAGAAATAAGATCTTTATTGAAAAAATTGGATATATTCCATTCAGAGTGCCAAATTTCTTTGTCGCTTCTAATCATATCAATCAGAAAATTTGACCAAAAAGGTTTACGCGATTTCAATCTG
The DNA here is from genome assembly GCA_038502775.1 of Hippodamia convergens. Classification (NCBI taxonomy): domain Eukaryota; kingdom Metazoa; phylum Arthropoda; class Insecta; order Coleoptera; family Coccinellidae; genus Hippodamia; species Hippodamia convergens. Next base: position 49,594 of record JAVSIQ010000248.1, read on the forward strand.
GGGACCTTATTGTCAGGAATATAGGTGAGTTTGGGAAATGAATTTGGAAAGGAATTGAATTTGTTCCAATGACAGATCTCTATAAAATGAGTCCAATCATCAACGAGAACAAAAACGAAGAGAGAGCTTGACGTTTAGGCGAGCCGGAATTCCTGGGGGATGAACTTGAACATTCACAGCATGCTCTTCTTCTTCAACCTGGACATAGACCCCTTCCCATAACTTTCATGTCGATCTATCTCGGGCGGTCTTCAGCTGATTTTTTCCCGTATGACGGTGGATGTTGTCTCTCCATCTTGCCTGCGGATGTCCTATACCTGTTTTCGTTCCCCTTGGTCTCCATTGCAACAGCATTTTCTTCCATTTGGTGTTATTTCTGGCCATGTGCACGGCCCACTGCCACTTGAGCCTCGCCACCCTTTCCACGTCATCGTAAACTCCTGGCCTCCGCCTAATTTCTTTGTTTCTGATCTTGTCCCGCGGACTTACTCCCAGCATTGCATGTTCCATGGCTCTTTGACAGACTCGGAGACGGTTGGGGCTGTTCTTCGTTAGGGTGACGGTTTCGAGTCTATATGCACTGGCAGGATACAGGTATCGTAGACCTTCCTCTTCAGGTTCACTGGGATCTTTGATTGTCGAAGTATATAGCTGAGCTTCCCAAATGCTCCCAGCTGAGGCCGATTCATCTGGTAATTTCTGCAGTTTGATTACTCTCCCAGAAATACGTATTCTCCGACTAGTTCCAGAGTGTTGTCCTCAATGGTGACTCTCATGTTAGATGTACTCATGATTGTGGTCTTCTGTAAGTTCATATTCAAACCAATATCTTCGGAGACTGCTCTTGGAGCATGCATTCATGGCCAATGAATATAATGCCAAAGGAATTCAGAGGGCAATTAGACTAAAAATTTCCACACGCGATGATATCACAACACAAATCACGCCAATGGAAGAGCTCTTACCATAAGGTCACAGATATATTTTTTTCCTTCAGAACATAAACGTTGATGGGGATGTTATTCTGCTTTTCAAAGTTAGGTACTTGCTGCATCGTCATCTGGAACTGGACTCCATTCAAATTCAAAACCCTTGAATAATAATGTAGTAATTTTTTTTCAATATTGAAGTTTGTGAAACGTTCTATTGATATTTTTTTCGATGTTGTGAAGGCATACAGTAGATTAGAGGATTTTGGGAGTTGATCAGAGAAAGGGAAGAGGGTCAGAACGTGGAGAATCAATTAGATGCGGTTCAGAAGAACCGATAAGACGCAATTTTTCGACTAGTCGGAAAAGAGTTATAAGACGAATTCATTTGACGAAAATATCATAGACGTTCGTTCAGTGACTGAATTTCCGAGTTCCTCGTTGTCAGTGTTTTTCACTTCTATTCATCTCCTCATTGAACATTTCATTAAACTACCTAGTGCCTAGTCTTTTCCATTTTTCCTAGACACAGTAAAATTCCTACAATAATAGCAAACGTTTTTCCCCCGAAGGAACAAAAACGATATATTTCATGTCTTGCCATCGGCTTGACCTTTGAGATTACATCTTTCAATTTTCCCTTAGATACCCCTGTGTCGATACCACCCTGTGTCGTCGAACCTCCTCGAACCGCTCCGCGTCTGGACCCTCCCCGGACGCGAGAGCTAGGCCCGAGGCGGTGCTCCTCAGTACCTTGAGATTGCGGTGTCGTCAAGAGCTTACCTGGTCAAGCCTAGGCAACACATGAAATATATCGTTTTTATCCCTTCGGGGGAAAAACGTTTGCTATTTCATGGTCTGTGCCGTCGGCTTGACCATTGAGATATCTTTGGTTTCTGACGACACAGGGATAGCGTACTGTGAAATATTAATTAAGATTTATAAGTATATTGTTATGTGAGTAAACGTGCTTGTAATTAGATGCCAATAGAAAAAATAATATTTATTCAGAAAACATATCGTATAAATAAAAAACTTTTCCTAACTATAAACTTAGTTATTTATTTATTATGTAGAAAAACTAGAATTTATCAAACTCAAATCATTGGCACCAACTTTGGAGGGATTATTTATAATTTCTTCGAAATAATATTTGATCACATTCTTTTCGCTTTTCCACTTACCGTTTGCTAATATTATATCCATTGGGACATTATTGTCCTTTCTAGAAGAGGCTACAGCGGATCTGATGCTGCACGGTGAAAAATTGATATTTAACTCTGAAAAGGCTGTTTTGATCCACCCTGCTATACCTGCTCTAGATGCAGGTGCTACACGACCTCTGGATGTAATAAACAAACAGTTTATTCGATTTTCTCCACTTTTTCTTCTCTGCTCTGAGACGCTAAGATAACATCTAGTCCATGAGACAGGGTCAAGTTTCTTATTCGGGACTTGTAACAGTTTCCAGGCAGACTGTCTGTGTGAGCGACCATCGGCTTTGGAACCAAATTCTGGCCAAAAGGTAACAAATGCTTCTTCTATTATCATACTGCCTTCATTAATTCTCAGCAGGGTAAGATCGTGTATTCTTCCCTCAGATGCCAACAGAAGTAAGAGCGCTAAATGGCGAGAGATTTGAAAAATATTATTTTCTTCTATTGAAGTATTCTCTAACCAATTCAGAAGTGTTTTAATATCCCAGATCTGTTTCTTTACTGAGGGTGGTCTTGAAAATTCGATAGCTTTCATCATCTGTTTGACTATTGGGTTATCCGTAATAGAATCTCTATTATAAGGGTCGGAAAATGTAGCAATTACCGCCTTGTGTAGTTTTATTGTGCTGGGGGATAACTTCTTGGTCCTATGCAGGTAACTCAGATGTTGAGCTACAACTGCCGCGTCTGGTTTATTAGGATTGAGACCAAGAACCTTGCATCCGGTTAGCCATGTTTTCCATGGAGCACGATACGTTTTGAGTGAGGAATTACGCCATGCTTTCTGTATCAGTGTGAAGTCTTCTTCCGACCAATTATTTGTTATGAGCGACCACCCCGTACCCTCCAGGCCTCCAAATGTAGATTTCGAACATTCGATGGGATCGATTGGGTTGTCAGATCTTCTAAGTGGTGATGAAGGTTTCGAATTCGGAATGGGCGGTTTGTTGCCCGAGATCGAAGATCCGATCTCCAGAATACTCTCTCCCATCTTGAAACAATCAGGGAATCAGGGAAGGAAAAATTTATGCTAGTTTGTACTCCCATTTTTTGGTGAAAGCATCTATGAATAGCGCCTTTCTGTCCGTTACATCCTGAGAAACATAACTTGGAACTACTTTTGAGCTGCTCGATGCGAATAGGTCCAGTTCGGGTCTGCCCCATTTCTGAAATATCTGATTGCAAACTCTCTCTGCAAGGTGCCAATCTGAGAGACGCTTCTGTCGGGATAAACTGTCGGCCACGTCGTTGTATATACCTGGTAGATATTAGGGACAAATTTCTGAATTTAATTTCTCTGCTAGTGTCAGCAGCTGGAAGACTAGATTGGTTAGTTGTGACGATCTTGTCCCTGATTCTTTATGTAAGCGATTACCGTCCGATTGTCTGACTGCAAGACGACTCTCCTGTTTTTTATTAACCTTTTCTCGGATTGAACTGCGAGAAGAACGGCAAACAGCTCTTTTTTGTTGATGTGCTACCGAGACTGATGGATGTCCCAAGAACCGCTGATATGCTTCTCGTTTATCTGTGCTCCCCAACCTTCGTCTGAGGCATCCGATGTGATAAATATTGTTTCGGTAGACCTCAAAAGAGAATCCTTCCTTTCGAGATTCTGAATCCACCACCTGCATTGCTGAAGTGCCTTTTTTGGAATGTGGAATTTTTTGTTGGGGAGTTTCTCTGGTAAACAGTTGGCAGCTCTTTGTATCTCCCTGGAGTAAAGTCTCCCGAGGGGTATTACAAAGGACGCGAAGTTTATTTTGCCCAACAAACTCTTTGCCGACTGCCAACTCCATCTTTGACTGGACAGTATTTTGTTCAGGTCTCTCCTTAGTGAAAGTTTTTTCTTTTCTGGAAGGGATTTTGTATTTCCGAATGTGTCCCATTCTATTCCTAAATATTCGATGCGTTGAGATGGTTCTTGGAGAGATTTTTCCATATTTATAATCCATCCTAATCTTACCATGAATTTTACAGTTAATGCAGCATCCTTTTTCAATGTCCATGGGTCTTGATTGGCCAGTAAAAAGTCGTCGAGATAGACGATGATCCTTATATTCTTTTCTCTTAGACGAGATGCAATCCAATTTGAAACTCGTGCAAACGTGATAGGAGCTGTCGACAGACCAAACGGGAGGCACGTGAACTGAAAGATTTTCTTTTGGTGAACTATCGATAGAAATGTCCGATGACGGCTGGCTATTGGGATGTGGAAGTAAGCTTGCGATATGTCTATTTTCATTAAGAAGTCTTCCTTCTGTAGAAAGTGAGGAAATCTTAAGTGATTTAGTAGACGGAATTTTTTTGGAGTGAGGTATCTGTTCAGGCCTTTGAGATTGATTATAGCTCTAACCTTGTTGTTCGGTATTGGAACTAAAAACATTGTTGAAAGGAAGCCTGACCGGATCTTGACTCCTCTAAAACCTTGTGTGATACTAGAGTTTGGATTTCTTGGTCCAAATCTTTCGTCTCGAATTGACCTAGAATGTTTGAATGAATGGGTATTCATGGGGGTTCTTTTACGAATGGGATATGGTATCCCGATATTATTTTTTATATGTTTAGTGGCGCCCCCTCCTCTTTCCAGATCTCTATGAACTGGGAAAGGCGTCCTCCACTGAATACGTCAGTCACTCTTATGTCTTTTTGGGGTATGATCCTTAGAGGATCTGCTCTTGTTTCTATTGGATTGTTGTTTATGACCCTCCTGCGCTTTACCAGTTTTTGACCTTCCTGGTCGACTGTAAGATTTCGTCGCTTTCGAGCCTCTGTGTGTTGGTTTTGCGTGACGTGTGTTGTAGGTCGGGTTGAGGTTCTTAGGCTGCAGGGGTTTTCTGTATGGATTTCGAAAATTCTGAAAGGATGGTTGTGTGAGTAACTCTCCCAGGTGCGTCTGTGATGGGGGGATTGCCTCGAGAAGGGCTGCCTTGTACTCGTCCTTTGGGAGGAGGCCGTTCCTTCTTTGCTCTATGATCTCTGCCCTTCTATCACACACATACTGCAGTATGTCATCTGACAGTGATTTGAATGTTGAATCCTCAGTTAAAATATTTTTTAAATCTTGTTTCATGTCGGGGTATTTGTTGGCTAAATCTTTGAGAGAGTTGGTCAAAGACTCTCGCTGGAGCAGCAGACCATGGCAGATAGTGCCCAGCGTATAGTCCATTCTTACCCAGTGTTCTTGATTAGCGGAAGGTCCATAGGCCGTTAGAACTGGGTTCACCTTCAAGGGACCGAAAACTGGACTGGCATGAATTTTTTTCTGCACCTCAGCGTATCGAATTTGGTTAAAAGTATCTCCAAGTCTTTGACACTCTATCCCCTGTGAGGCAATGTTAGGTTTAGCCGTTGGGATAGCAGGCTCCTGTAGGTGTCCAATCAAACTCGTCATCTATGCTTGGTTTTGGTGGTTCCCAAGGTTTCGACGATTCGCGAGAAAAAGAGTCATTATCTGAAGCCGAAAGAGAGGGTACATCTGGATTGAATCTTCTGATAAACTCCCCCATCATATTTTCTAGCTTGAGTTGACCTTGCTCCAATTTATCCAAGTGACTTGGTTTTCTAATTCTAGTCGATGAAGTTTAGAATATTCAATAGATATTTCCTCGTCGGACTGATCAGTGTGTCATAATGCCAACTCTTTATCTGCTAGCTCTCTGTATTTTAGTAGTGGTTTCATCTCCGAGATAGCCGCTATTATAAGTTCGTTTTGGATAGCTGAACCGCGGATTCTAGCTGCTAGAGACATAGGGTGTATAATGACACCCACGCACAGAGGCCATTCCAAAAGCTTCAGTTTCATGTCTCTATAAACTCTTTCTTTAAGAGAAGTACAGCTTGGCGAAAAGGCTCTTGCTAATTCAACTGTAGGAATGGCGAAACGAATCTTGTTCAGGATCTGCGGGTCAAATTCACTACCCAGTAACTCCTCTTTATTGAAGATCCTAATTTTCCAATCTGTCCATCCTGCTGGTAGGTGATTTTTAATCACTACGATTATTCTACTCAGGATTTCATTATCCTCATGATTGGCAGCTTTCCAGCTTAGCAGCGACTCGAGGGTATTCATATCTGTAGGCAATGTCGCCTAAAACAAAGGGATGAAATTAACTTCGAAATAATTATGTATTGAATCTTTATATTTGTGATATGAGCTGACCTTCTAAGCTCAAAGAATGAACCCCATGACTCAGAGAACATCTAGCCCAAGAATCCGAGCCGTACCGCTTGGATCGGGCGTTTTGGTCAGAGAAGTTGAGCCTTACGTCCCAAGACTTCGAGCCGTGAGGTCAAAAGGCTCGCCTGAATGGGCCGTACGGCTCGGCAATTTGACCCGTACGGCTCGGCAATCTGACCCGTACGGCTCGAAGAAACGGGCCTTGCATAATTATCTGAATAGTTCACAAATTTTGTGCAGTGATGTTAGACAATCAAAGGTTGCATTGTTCTAACTATGATCTGATGGTTCACTCCTTGAGCAAAAACTGATCACAAATCTGGGTAGATTGCCCGCAGATTACATTACGCATTTACGTTGTCTCTTCGAGTTGTGGAAAGTTTACAAGCACTTAATAAAAACATAACTTACCATTGAATTCACTCACATCACAAGCACTAATCGATCATAAATATATCTAAAATTTATAATCTCTAACGATACTCGTCGTTAAAATTCACGTAGTTCAGACACTTGTGTACCGTAGCACAATCTCAAGGTACTGAGTGAGGAGCACCGTCTCGGGCCTAGCTCTCGCGTCCGGGGAGGGTCCAGACGCGGAGCGGTTCGGGGAGGCTGGACGACACAGGGTGGCATGGACACAGGGGTATCTAAGGGAAAATTGAAAGATGTAATCTCAAAGGTCAAGCCGACGGCACAGACCATGGAATAATTATATTTATTTTCCTAATCAACCAATATTGCACAGATAATACGATAATGTAAAAAGAAACTGAATAAAACAGACATCAGTACTCTTTGATATCGTACGGTTACAACTTCCAAGTATATCAATAATTATGTTTATAACTTATCACCTTCTAGAGTAATTTGATAATTCCTTCATTCGAGGTACATGTAATTCACATTCCTTTGTGACAATGTGAGTGAACTATTGGGAAAGAGAAACGGGTGGATGCGCTTTGTTCTATTAAAAATCTTAAACTCTCGGAATGGATCATAGTTGCCTCCTAAAAAAATGCAAACATCTGAAAATGTATGCCGGTAGTCGTGAGCATACGTTGACTCTTAAAATATGTTCTAGTTATTCGACCAAGTAGAGCTCTGAGAGCATTTCTCTTAACCAAGAAGTTCTCCAAACATCCGAACAGTTTCTCCACGGCAAGATTCCATAGGATATGTCCTCAGCAACTTAGGGTCTGACTGCAGAGCCAAGACTCGGACTGTGTAGGGTAGGGAACAGGGTTCAATCTACTCTGCAATGAGTTAATGTGTTCAGACGAATTCAGCTGATGAAGTCACACGAAGGAAATTAGAACTAGTAGATACATTGACGCAATCGGTCCAGGGAGAACAATATTTTCAGGTATATAAACTCTTGAAGGAGAAGTACCGAAAACAACACTTTTCTTTTTATTTGAGGTAATGGATATTTTATTCGAATTAAATCAAATCGGAATATCATAAATTCCCTTGCAACCATCTCAATTATCTCAGAAATACCAGAAGCCACCACCAGAATTTTTTTCGCCTACAAACATGACGATTTTCACATCACACCGTCTTTGAAAATTTGATGAAAGATCTTCCAGAAGTACCTATGAGCTACTCATTTGCAGGTCTGCTTTTTCAACAAATAGAGATTCTTCTTCCAACAAAATATTGTCTGGTAGGTTAATGATATAGACTGAAAACATAAATCAACCACCTCTGTATCCAACTAAAATTTTTCTGCACCCCGGATTACCTGTGAAACCCTCTGTCGTCTGTCAACGATCCCACAAATAGCTTCTCTCAAAATACAACAGTTTATCTTTCATTCGATATACTCACTAGATCTTAATCAATCAAATGCCTTAGAGAACTCTATGAAAGACAGGTAGGAACATTACCATATCCTCCAAGGCACGAAGGACAGATCGGATCAGCTGATAGATTGCAGTCTCAGAACTCTCAGATCTTAAGTACCAGTGTTGATACTTTGAAAATATTCTATGTTTCTTGAAAAAACTCAGGAGTAGCTCAGCGCTGGGGTATCGATAGCTTTGCTCAAAGTGTTCTTTTCAGTATTCGTTTAATTGGTTTCTTTTGTAAGTTCTGGTGTCTTCCATGAGAAGGTTTGCTGATCAACTTCTGCAGTATTTTGCGGTATTGTCTTGGACTTCTAGTGTAGTTTTAGCGGAGTAGAACAATCAGCTTCACAGACTGCTTGATGGAGTTCAGACAAAATGGCTATTTCTGGAAGTATTCCCGATGTACTAAAAAATACGGTCAGATACATCAATTATATCTTATTTTCCTAGGGGTCCCGGAAGCTGTTTGTGAGCCTAGTTTAGCATCGTTCTCATTTATTTCTTTAGTGGTGTTAAGTCAGTTTTGGTCCAAGAAATAGAGTAGCTCAGTGCTGGGGTATCGATAGCTTGGTTCAAAGTCGTCTTTTCAGTACCCATTCGTTTAATTTTTCTCTTGTGTAAGTTCTTTCTTCATCAGGTTCTGGTTAATGCGTCGTTCTGTTTCATTCCGAGATATTTATACGTAGTATCTGCAACCCTTCATTCGCTCTGTTTTTTTTTTTAGTTCCAAAGTGCCTTCCTCTATTTTGCCCTTAGTTATGTTTACAAAACGAAATATTTCTATTCCAACTTCATTTTAATTTCATCTATTTACAGCATCTATTCTACCTGATTCTTCAGTTTCAGATCGTCTATATTGATAAGATTTCTCAGCTTCATAATCGTTTTATTGCCGCAGTTAAGAGAAAATTGTGCATTTGCTGTTGACATAGCACTTTCCAAGAACTCAATGATATTGGTATCTATCTAGTATATTTAGGATGTACCTAGTATACAGTGTGTACCAATTTCGACGGCCTATTAAACCTTTCTGGAAACCTGGATCTGGAGCTTGACCACTTTCACTACAGGGTATGAAAAACAAATTTTTTTTAATTTTTCAAACATTTTTTGTCCGTTTTTCATTCCAACTTTTGATAGAGTATTCAATTGTGAATACATTCCTATTCAAATCGTTGCATTCGTCGAAGAACTTTTCAAAATATAACGAAAAACTGAAGAAAAAAGGGACATAAGAGTGTTCGGTATTATGTTTGTTATTCCTATTCTAAATATCTTATGCACAAACCGCTTTCACATTTTTGAAGTCAAAGACTGTGGATATATTGTTAATTTCTAGAGTTTTGAAAAACCCGTCACAGGGTGTTCCAAATGTTGGGTCGAAAATTGGGATCAATTGTGGTTCATATTATTTCTATTCTAAATATCAAATCGTTTTCACACTTTTGAAGTCGGAAACTCGAAATATTGTGAATTTCCTGAATTCTGAAAAATTTGTCAAAGGGTGTTCCAAATGTTGGGTCAAAAATTGGAATCAAGATTGGCCCAAAACTTTTGTTTTTCGAATTAGAACCTTATTTTTTTTTGCATTGGATTCTGCGAAGAAAAATAATGATAGTGTTCTAACATGTCAATGCACCTTAAATGATTAGTTCTTGAGTTATTCAGGAATTTTTGATTTTATGTCGTAAAATTCATAAAATCTTATTCATATCAACAATGATAATTGGATTTAGAAAAAGGTCGATCACCAGTGAATTATCGTAATAATTTATCTTCTATGAACTTAGATCATTCTTGATATGAAACAGATTTTATGAATTTGACTCTACGTAACGTACGACATAAAATCAGAAAATCCAAAATACCTCATGAAGTACCTATTCATTTTGGGAGCGTTAACATGTAAGAACACCATCATGATTTTACTTCGCAGAATCCAACGCAATAATAAAATTATAGGGTTCTGATTCGATAAACGAAAGTTATGGGCCAATCTTGATTCCAATTTTTGACCCAACATTTGGAACACCCTGTGATTAGTTCTTCTAAATTCTAGAAATTTGCAATATTTCACTATTGCAAAAACTGAATGTGTTAGATATTACGTAACTTATATTTGTATACTTTTTCTTTGTAAATGCATACAGAATGTAACTGGAATTTATTATTGGCTGAAGGACTCAGGCCGATGGCCTTGAATACATTTATTATTATTACAATATTTCCACTATATTCGACTTCAAAAATGTGAAAACGCTTCGTGCATAAGATATTAAGAGAAGGAATAACAAACATAATACCGAATACTTTTATCTCCCTTTTTTCTTCAGTGTTTTCCTCATATTTTGAAAAGTATTTTGACGAATGCAACGAATAATAAAAAACTGAAACGAAAAAACAGAAAAACCTTGTATAAATGAAAGTGGTCAGGCTTCAAGAATATTATTTCAGCTCGGTAGATAATGTCAGTTTCCTGCCATTTTTCCTATGCTTTTTCTTATTAGTCAACACCAGCCCAGGTAAATTTTGGGAATGAATAGATAAATTGGGAATTGAGAACCATCCTTATCATCCCCATTATCGAAATCAAGAGATTTTTCCATCTTTGCAGATAAGACAAGGAATCGGCAACAATGAAAAGGCTCCCACGCATGACTTGGCGCACAGAATGAAAATATCTTGTGATCGATATGAAAACTATTTCTGTCAAATATTTTCGCGCTACGCAGAGAACGGGAACATTGTTAGTGAGGATGGAAGAAACATTATGTCTCATTTGTTTAGTTTTACAAATCAATTATTCAATATCTACAGATAAACCGATAATTGGGGTCCTTGCTTGTGAGGCTCACTCCATTCAAAAATTTTACCCGCATGCAAGCAGTTACATAGCAGCATCATATGTGAAATTTCTTGAAAGCGCAGGTGCCAGAGTTATTCCTGTTTGGTGAGTGCAAAAAATAGTTGCATTTTGATTATTTCCAAGAAAATATCTCTTGTCACAGTGACACTTTCAGATAGGACAACTATATTGCTCCCATCAATAAAAAATAATTATATTTTCATATAAAAAATTAGATTATGATACAGATCATCCTCAATGATTCCAGTGATGGGATATTAACCTACTAGTTTCTTCAAACTGAATCATGACTCAATGAAAATTATTTTTGCATTCCGCTTCCTTCAGAACGAACTTCGTAAGACATAAAAAAGGCTCTGGAAACCTTCGTTTGGACTGAGCATCTAATCCTTCATTTTAATTTTCTGTGTTTTTCACAAAATATTCCCATGAAATTTATAGTGCTCTCAACTATTCACAGAAATATCAGGATTATTTTTTCTTAGAAAATCACCATTTCATAGCTACGATCAAAATCAGACAAAAATAAAAGAATATTTTTTTCCATCTAAAATCGAGGTCTCAATTGATTTTACTCAAAAGCAAAATATCTAACCATCAAAGAAATAAAAATTATGTAGCCGCATATAGTGTGATAATGATTCTTTCACAATTTGAAGAGAATAAGATGAATATAAATGGAATGAGTAGTAACAATCAATGATTTCATTTTGATATATCTTTTCAAATATTTTCACAAACATAGGTCGATGAGAAAATAGCAAAATATTTCTTTTCTGAAAATAATCTGAGAATTTAGATAATACTAAAAACGGTTCAGGAATTTCTATTCATGAGATACTGCCATTTTTTCTTCCATATCGGTCGAAAATTTCATAAACTCTAAGTAAATTCATTATTTCGGAGATCTTTGATGCATTTTGGTTCTTTATATCCGATCTCGAGAACTCGATATCTACACAATGTTGCAGTTAAACCTTGACCTCCGATGATGAAAAGCAATTGCGTTTCATACAAAACTAGGCAATAAGTTTTTAATATATCCATCGATAAACCGAAAATGGTTCAAATTACATACCAACATAACAGAAAAATATCAACCGGGAAACGAAAGAAAATCAAAATGTCATTATAATCACAGGTACTCGTATGATTGTACTTCGTCCTGAGGAGAAAACGATAAAATATCAATATAACTGGTAGTAATTGATATAATTTGTCTCAAATCGAGGTTTGTTGCCAAGCTTCAATCATGATATTCAAAGCTCGACCAGACATTACAGATGTCATAGTGACATTAGTTACAATAACACAATATCATGAATCTCTTATTATCTGTTAATAATAATAATACTTTGACACGAAGCTTCTTCATTCCTACCGTAAACTATGAAATATCTTTTCTCCAATTCTATATCAAATCTTGTAAAACTAAATAGTACGAGAATATCATGGTTATATTTAATTATTTTATGGTGGAGTCAGGCCCAGAGTGGCTTGTCTGGTGGCCCTCGGCTAGATACTGATTTGAGGCCCTCTCCAGGCACTAATAACATGAGAACCATTATAAGCAAAATTTTGATATATTAGTCAAGTAGGTACAACGTTAAATAAATCCGTAGGATATAAGGCAGGCCGAAAGTAGTTCACAATATATATTCTAGGCACTTTAATACCATGGACGTGACATTAATTATATCATTTTTGTCCAAGTCAGAAAGAAAGTTATCTTTCCATATTCATAAATACAAGGCTAGACATAAACTGATGACCTTTGATTTTTCTAAGCTTAGAAAACACTTTTTTACATGAAACATGTGTTCAAGATATCGCTTAGATAAATTTTTGAGTTACATCCTATATAGGGCAGGTTTCACAAAGCTTTAATTGTTCGATTAAAAAACCTTTCGCCAATTGGAACCAATTGAATCACTCGCTTTGAAATTTCAACGAATCGCGGTGGCTCCAATTAATTTAACGGTACAATCGAAGTTTCGTGAAACCGACCCATAGTGCAGTAACTTTGTCGCCTGAAAGTATGGGGTAATTATGCGTCAAATCCGGTAGTTCTGATTTTATGCAGACTTCTTTATGATGTTGGCCTAATGAATAATCCAAGTTTATGACCACGAGCGTTGAACGCAACTTTGTCAAAAATCGAAAAAACCGTGAAAAACTAGTTCGGGGCGATTTCAAAGAAGACTAAATTTCCTACAATATGATATCCGAACTGTCTCTGTAGACCTATTAGTTTTTTCATATACATACAATCTTTCAAAGTTTATAATTTATGTCGAATTTCATAAGTTTTTTGCAATTATGTCGTTTTTACCCTGATTGTACCATTGAAGCCCTCTACTTTTATGATATGATGTTAAAGAAGAAAATGAGGAGTGATCAAGATGATGTTCAAGCTAAGGAGCGAAAAATGAAGTAAAAAAGATGATTACACCAGAGGTGAATGAGTATATTTTTGTTGAGTAATATTAATAATTAATTTCTTGGAAGGTCCCGGTTGGGATGGCATATCCCCTTCAGTGGATGGTGATGAATCGTGGACCCACAAGTTTTTCTTCATTTCGACATCAGACAGATCGTCGTCTTCTTCTACATCAGGTTTATTTTCACAAGATGCCTCGCTGCCGTGCATGCAGACTGACGAAAAAACTTCTTCAAGGTGTTTTCAAAGTAGACTAAATTTCCTACAATATGATAACAGAACTATCTCTGTAGACACAATTGTTTTCGAAATTGAAGCCCATTCGCACCGTTTACCCTTAAAAGTATCTCTTTAATAGGTTTTACTTTGACTTAAGTTTTACTTAAAAATCTTCTCACTTGCACCGGATTGGTTTAACGTGAACTAAGCCTTTATCGGTGGGGATTCGACATCCTGCTTTTTTGGCTTACTAAAGAAGCAAATGATGTCCATAGTGAAGAAAAATCTGGACGTTGAAGAGCAAGCTGAGATTTTTCTCAACACCAATTCTACACCTGGTAGGATAGTAGCAGTCATAATTGCTCTTTATGGAGACAAAACCGAAAACCGACACCCATAACCGCGATGAGCTGCGGTATCAACTTTTCGCCAGAGCTGCGAAGAAAACCAACTTCAATCTAGCTAGGGTATCTCCTATTCGAGACTCTGCCCGATTTCATTTCGATAAAGTTGTGTTCAACGCACGAGATCACAAAATTGGATTATTCATGAACCAACATCATGAACAAGTCTGTAAAAAATCAGAACTACCGGATTGGACTCATACTATGATGTATAAAGTTACTGGACTAATAAGTTAGTGAACAAATCTGAGAGAGTACAAAACGAACTGAAGAGGCGCATGCTTAACACTCGAAAAGTTCTTCACTCTCACTGTTGGAACCATGAACATTTTCTTCCTCGGAATCAGGTGTCCAATCGCGTTCACAATCTTCCAAATCTTCTTTTGCTTTTTCAACTGGGATTTTTGTTTGTCTTCTTCTTAGGAACCGACTACGTCAGACAAATTCGCATTCTCCATCAAGTCATCTTCTTCTTCTTCTTTCGGTGCAGGGCCTGTCTTCAGGCGTGGACTATCTTCATGACAATTTGGTTTAACTGTTCTCCATCTTTAGCTGCTCGGAATAGTTGTTCTACTCCCAGTTCAGTCGAATTTCTTATGTTTCGCAACCATGACATCTTCTTGAGACCTATCCATCTTTTGCCTTCGACCTTTCCCTGGATAATCCGGAACCTTCCTCATTTTCATGGTATCATACGTCATAGGAAAATTAGCTTTTCTAAAAATGTATTCTGTGTTTGCTACATGAATCTCATTCTCGACATTTAGTCCAGTCAAAGAGGGCAATAATAGGCAGGGGCGGCCTTACGCATTGCGAGGCCCCGGGCGGGAGGTCTTCGCGAGGCTCTTTTTACTTCGTGAAAAGTATGTGATGCGAAAGTATGTCCGGTTGTTTGATAAAGGTTATTGTCATATTTGACAAGAAATGCAAGTTTTAAAAAGATATAAAATTCGAGTTTCAATTAAAATATAATGATATAATATAACATATAAATATAAACATTGAAAGATCTACAAAATTAACAAATACAGAAATGATGAATTCAAAATTCAAGTTTGCGGCTTTTCCTAAGACGGACATCTTTAATTAAAGTACCATAATTAATCGAATGGGCTACTTCATTTTCTATTGATAGAATAGCAAGGGCTGAAAGCCGATCTTGTGTCATCGAATTCTTTGATAGTTATTTATGATACAGTGCAGAAGGCATTGATATTCTTATACGAGTTCAAAATTCAAAACGAGCCACGAAGTGACGAATTTTGGAATGAACGAGTGTTGGAATCAGGGATGTTGCGGATGCCGATTTTTTCACATCCGCGGATGCGGATGCGATGCGGATGCGGATGTTTAAGATCTTATTTAAAAATAGTATACCAGTAAAGAATTAAAACAACGATAAAGCATTTTTGAAACATAGATGAATTCAAAATAGTAATCATCGAAATGAATACCATTTTCAATTCCCAGGCTCAGAGATCTTTTATCATGAGGTTGGAGAAATGATACTATTTTGAATTCATCTATGTTTCAAAAATGTTCTCGATGTGCCTTCGTAAAGGCAAAGAATTTTCTTTTTCTTAATAACGATAAAGCAGTTATTAACATTTTTGAAGTAAATTAGTATTAAGTATATCAAGTGTAAGTATTTACCTACATGTTTTTTTTAACTTCACTTACTTATTTTTATATTAGTAAGAGAAGTTGAAAATTGGAGCATTATACTTTATAAAAAGTAATTTTGCCGCCTTTTTTGCTTCAATGCGGTTACGCAGAGGTTCGTAAATTAAACCCGCGCTACTGAATAATTGCTCGCTTGGAACACTGCCTGATGGAGTGGACAAAATTCTTCGTGCTATCGGTGATAATATCGTAAACAATGAAACGTACTACCGGAGAAATATAATAGCATTTACCTTAATATTTCCCAATAAACAATAATTCGAGTACACGTACACTCCTCACTATGATCAACTGTATCATAATAGTCACAATATTATTCAAAATCTCACAAAAATTTACTATTCGACAAGTAATCCACAAGGCCAAAAAACACGTTATGGTTCATTTACAATAAATAAGTATTGCACCATAACAAACGCATCGGAACTTTTTCACCAATTTCTTCGTTCCCATTCGTTAAATTCTCGTGCGAAGAGCACACGCCCATTTTTTTCTTATCGCAACTCTCACGTTTTCCAATATGCCATATTCCGAAAGTAAAAATGAATTTTTTTTAATCTTTATCATCAACAGATGCCCAAAAATCGTCAAACTAGGCGAATTTTATAGCCCCTATGAACGTTTTATGAGCTTGCAACAACCCGGGTTGTTTAGGTAAACAAACGTAGACAATTCTCACTGATCGGACGAACATCTGGCTCTTTTTCTTGGGGAGATCTCTGTCAAATCAAAAAAAAAAAAAAAAAACCGCAACAACAAAAAAATACGCAATTCAGATGAAAATGTTTCCCCCGATTGGCGAATCATAATTCATGTTCAAAGACGCTTGGTCCCTGAACTTTCCTTCAACATTTCAAATGCTTCTGAAACAACTGGTATCGCAAAAATATAACATTTCAATATCTTGGGACTGGGACCACAGGCGGACGTTAGAAAGGAGACGGATTGGAATTTCGGACAGATGGTATAATAAAATATGTATTTTGAAAGTGTTTCGAAAAGAGAATTACCAGTATGAATATAAACAGAATAGAGGGGTGCGTCGGAAATTCCACCCTCTTGGATGCAGATGTTTCGGTTTCAGAAATAGCTACAGAAAGAAGTAACAGTGAAAAACTAGCATCTTTCTGACACTTTCAAAATTGAAAAAGTATATATTTAGCATTTTCTAAACGAAACACTAACATATTTTGTCGGCCCTGAGATGGCGACACTGCACAACTCACAAATTATATTACATCCGCATCCGCATGAAAATCCGCATTGGTTTTTGCGGATTCGGATGCGGATGCGGAAGTAGAAATCTATGCGGAAGCTCCGCATTTGCGGATGCGGATGCGAATATCCGCAACATCCCTGGTTGGAATGAGCCTTCTGTACGAATATCATACATTATTTTCTCTAATTCGCTGAATTTTCATCGAAAATAATGGAATATTGCCGTAAATATCGTTTAGTGATTTTTGCATTGAAAAATATTGATTGTCAGAACTGTTTTCTATCTCATAAATTTGACAGATGTTAAATGAATCCGTGACAGGAGGCCAACATGTCATCAATAAATATTACTGAAAACAATGAAATATTCTAACATTGTTTTGTTCTACGAGATGTGGCAGAATATACGGATTCGACACATAATTAGAGAAAAATATATTCTTATGATTTTAAGCCTAGAAGGACTTCTTTCAGCAGACGCAACTGTAACCGATTTGGTGGCAATTCTTATATGCATGTTTCTATTGAAAACAGTGGTTTCTTACAAAATCTGTATCGAAAATTTCTCTGCAAAATGTCTCATATTCGACTTTTTCTGGGATTGCCCGAGCGATAGATGAGCCACTATTGGTCAGTTTGATTGAGGGCGTCAATACAAGTCCCAGTTGTATCAAGCCCTGAAGCTCGGAACAGTTCGGGGTAGTGTTGTGCAACTCGCATACTTTTGAGTATCCGATACTGAAGATTTATGAATCGGATAAATTCATTGGATAGTTGGTATACAAATTCAAACTCACAAAAGACACACTGAAAAGAAATCTGAATAGCATTTGATGTTCTCTGAAATACAATTGACTTATCTGAAATACAAGAGATGTTTTCTGAATTACAATTCGAAATGGTGTAGTCTCTAACACAACAAGACATAACGTAAGATCGAACTCGACTGCGACTGCTCTGGAACAGGCGGGCGGCCCCCTCTTACCTCGTCACACAGCATTTTTGTTGAAAAAATCCATACTTTTTTACTGGATCATTTTTTCGTTTCTCTTTTCATTTTTGACTTAGACGAAGAAAGGGGTAGATTTTCAAGAAAATTGAAAAATGACCTTTTTGCTTCGATATTATTTCTTCTATAAACTATGCATTTTAAACGAGTCAAACTTTTTGAGCATATGAACAACAATGAAATATATGAAAGGTTCTGTAAAGGGAAAACGATCCATTTCAATTCTGGTAGAAATGGGGTTAGTTTCACTACCTATTTTTTTGTGAAAAATATGAGTCCTCAATATTTTTTGCATTGTATTTCGCTGAGTCTATACGCGATCGACTTTTATTGAGTGTTCGAAGAAACCTTATGGAACATTTTTTGCTAAGAATTAAGTCTTTCATCCACTACCGGCATTATTTTGACAAAAAAATATTCACTCCAGAGAAGGGGAAGATAAAAGCATACTTAGGCATAGGGCAGACTTTGCTGCTTAGGCTATTTTCCACCTATTGTGAAAAATTCAAGAAAGTTGATGCATCTTGAAAGAATTCGTAACGAATATCCTCATTGACTGAAATAATTAACTGCTCGTGCTCAAACTCACTCTCATATGAAGGGGGATGCTGCTGATCAACTTTTATGAGAGAATAATCATCGTCTACCTGATCACATTCAAGGTTGGAAAATATAAGGTCCAACAGTCTATCGTCAGAATTTCTGAGGTTATTGAATTACTTGACGTTCAATGTTTCCTGTTTTGCTGACGACATAGCAATTGTCTATGAAGCAGAAACTTGGAAGGGAGTTGCAGAAAAGGCTGAAAGAGCCTTGGTTGTTTCAGGTTGAATCTGCTCACCATCAATTACCACACCACATCGATAGCTTCTTAAAATGAAACAAAAATGTTGCGGAACTCTCGAAGAAAATTCGGTTCCTCATATACAGATTATACCAGTTCAGGAACTTCCTTTCATCCAAAATTGATAATATTGTAGCATGCCCTTGTGAAATCCCAACTTCAATACGGAATAATTCGGTGAGGGGAATGCGTCACTGCCATGTTCTTCATCTCGAGGTTTTACAGAAGATAGTTTTGAAGGTTATGTTGGGGATCTCTTGTTTCATATATTCTAGAGACTAATTGTTTGTGGATTGTGGATGCGGGAGTAAGTGATGGATATTAGAAAAACATTCTAACGCTTTATGCTTTCGAAAAGTTTCTACTAGAATCCCTAGGGCACATCCACAATACAAGAAATGAGGGAAGGATATATCTAGCACGTTCTAAAAACTCAATTGAACAGAGATGCGTCGAATATATCCTCACTCATAAGGTTAATTCTATACCTAGGGCGCTTAAGGGTTGTAAGGACTCTCAGTCTCATGACTTCATGAAGAAGCAGACAAAATGTCTGATTGCCACCGGGAGAATCAGAATTTGCTCCATCGTTTCTCCTGATAATATTTTCTGAACATTTCGTGGGTGAGTGACTATGTGCATCTACTCGTATGTACTGTATATGTATTGATGAGATCAGCGACTGTGCCAGCCAGGGGTGCTAGACAGTTGGTTCTTGGTCGTTGGCCTGTTGCTCAATTACTCTAGAAACGTAGTATAGATCATTAGGTAGAAACTTCTCATGAACAAGCTCCCCTGAACTTTTTTGAGTGCCCCTTTGTTTGTTTCTTCGGATTCTTTGTCTTCAGGAATGTATTAAGATTTAGTATTCTGATTGATAAAAATTATATTATGGTTGTCCAGGAAGTAATTTCGTTATTTTTTGTGGAAATGAAAGACTGAGTTTTCGTATAATTTACAAATACCTTATTAAATTATAAATTGTCCGTTCTAGTCCAACACCTTTTGTCATATTTTTGATAGAAGCATGATTCTACGCTCATAAAATTTTTGGGGTGCTGGCAAAAACTGATCGAGGTTGTTTTTGAACTCATCATTGAGGTGAAAGTTTTATCGTTTAAAAAGTTTTGATGTGACCGGAACAAATAAAAGTGTCAGGCCTATAGGATAAGGTGGTTGTTGAATTGTATCCCATTCACGCTGTAATAGGTTTTGGCAAGTGACCAAACACAGATTTCTCTCTGTGAGAACATGGGGAATCTACACATCGAGCTTCGAGGATAATCCTCGAATGTCTTTCATGTCTTTATCTTTTCTTCAACATTTTTACCCTGTCTGTCGAAAAAGCTGCTCATCGCACTCCATATTTAAAATTGGGGTTTAACACATCTTTCTTATAAGATATACCTCAAGAAGTTGATAAAACTTGTAACCTGAAGATGGCATTGTAGCCGACACATTAACAACAATAATGAATTTGAAGCAGGCTTAGTCAGGAATTAGACGTACCCTCTCATTTCATATTTTTATATAGTTATAAATTCCAAGTATAGAAATAATTCAAAAGCTTTTAAATTTGAATTCAGTTCAAGAATATCTCATATTCTTCTTTAGGATATTTAGTGTTTTTTGTTGTCCGAAGCAGAAGTTGTTATCCTATCCTATACATTTTTGTAGTGTCTTACAGGATTAATAAAGAAGATGTTATGTTATGATGCATGAGACATCAAATATAGAGAAAGAGTCGCATTTCGAATTGAAGTAATTTCAGAGTCATCGTATTCGAACCGATCAGAGACAAATTACTCAAAACAGAGCTGGGCCGAGCACTGAATATTAGTGCTTCCAGCACTAAGCACTAATATCCGGAAAAAAGGCTCACGAGTCATGAGCACCAAGCACCGATTTACACGAAAGGCTCGATATACAAGGCACTTTGCGAAAGTCATTCGAAATTTCGAGGCACTGAGCCCTAAGCACTTTTCAGGAAGTGTTGTATGTGAGGTAATTTCATTCGGAATGAAAATTTTACCTCTTTAGCTAAGATATATTATGTGAGATTATTGGCATTATTGGCTTATTGCTTTTGATAGAAAACCCCTAAAATGCGCATGATATTCCTTATATCCTCAAAATTTTTGTGATGAATAACTTTCATCTTTTTTGAAAAATTTAAGACAAAAATCAAATTTTCGTCAGAAATATGGTTTTTCTATGTCTAAAAAAACAGCTAGATGGCAATTTTTCGGATTCTAGAGGAGACAACGGTGGACTCATCAGGTACATTATTTCATCACTTCTGAGAGGAGATAATCTACTTTGAATTTTCTATAAACTTTAATTGGGAAAAGAATCATTACCATACTCATTAACTGGAAATCTTTGGTGCTGAATTCAACTAAATCGATCATGTAAATATGGGAAAATGTCGTCATCCTCTCTTAGAAGCAACCAAATCAAATATCTGGGACCATTTATTTTAATGGTTCTCTAGGTTCCGAAATATTGTTATCTCCGACATATAAAAAACCAATTTTTGGTCGGAAATTTGAATTTTCTTATCACTTGAGCCTCACCTTCATCTCAGTAAAGATTTGAGAATCAAAGGAATATTACGCAAAAAGTTGAACCATTTTATAACAATCCTTTTAAAAGTTATGTTATGCGCTTTGCAAATAGAGGACTTCACTGTGAACCACCCGATATAATTAATTTCAGACATAGATTTCACATAGTTCGAACTTACCAGATCTTTGCAACTGCGCACTAACGTCACACACATACGTGACTGAATATCGGAGCCAAAGATTATAGAGTATACTTTACAGATAAAGAAAATCCTAAACATAAGAATATGAATGCTAAATACGAATCGAAATCTCATTGCGATTCGATAACAAATAAGGGACTGGACTGTTGGAATGGCAAGTCTCGGCAGGAAGGAGTGATCTCGGCTGTTGCGAATTGCAATGCACATTAGTCGCATCCGAACGTTAGATGTGATAGCTAGACGGTTTGAAAATAAATTAGATTCGCGTAAATCAAAATGTTCACGGTCAAAGAGAAAATTCAAATCATAAAATGGTACTTCGTTCGTCAATCTATTGCGGAGACAATAAATTGTTTTATTTATTTATTTATTTATTTATTCAATGGAGTACATGACAGGACTAGCCCAAAAATATGTACTCACTAATAGTTACAGTGGTGCTTAAAAACTAGCAATACAAAGAAATAGAAAAAAAAAACTATAACAATGCATCTGAAATGTAAACCGAAAAACAAAAAAGAATACAATTTCACAACAACCCTAAACATTATCCAAAAAGAATCGCCTCAAAGTAACCGAAAAGTTCTCCAATGATTGTGAAAAAGGGTCCACATTAATATGACCAGATATGGAATTGAAGGACTTGAGGCATCTTATCAGAGGTGAATTTAGGTGGTAATTAGTGGAGCTTCGACGTATATGAAATAAAAATCTATTGCGCGTGTTATACGATGGAATGTTGAAGGTGAGCATACTGACAAGTTCACAGCAGTCTGAGCCATTTATAATTTTGTAAATGAACTTCACATCTCTCATCATTCGTTGATCTGCAGGATTCAACAATTTCAAATCTTTCATAATGCGTTCCTTGTTAACGTTATTTTGATGAAATTTCCCATTTATATACCTAATGAGCTTATTCTGAACATTCTCTAATCGATTTATGTAAACATTGTAACACGGGTTCCAAACTACTGATCCAAATGTTAGAATACTTTGCACGTATGCTATGTAAAGAACTCGGATAGATTGCCATTGGCGGAAATCTTTACAAATTCGGATTATGAAGCCCAGCGTCTTATGACCTTTTTTAGAAATATAATCTATATGTTGATCGAAAATAAGCTTGGAGTCATATAAGATGCCCAAATCCTTTACAACAAAGACTCTAGTCAGAAAACTGTTGTTTATTTCATACTGTGCATTGATGGTGTTTTTATTGCGTGAAAATGTTATAAAGTGGCATTTACTGAAATTTAGGAAGAGGAAGTTTTCTTGGCAATACTGGAAGAGTCTATTCAAATCTTCCTGAAGCTTTATGGAGTCTGAGAAACTAGATATTACAGAAAAAATCTTCAGATCGTCAGCATACATAAGGAATCTAGCAAATCTGAAACATCGCACAATGTTGTTGACATATAAATTGAAGAGCAAAGGTCCCAGATGAGACCCTTGTGGTACTCCAGATGTCAGCTTCCTGTAGGCCGAATAACAATCACCGATGACCACTGACTGACGTCTGTTATTAACATAAGAAGCTATCCATCGCAGCAGACTACCATGCACTCCAACATCAGCAAGCCTCCGAATTAAAATACTATGATCAATTTTGTCAAAGGCCTTGCTGAAATCAGTATAGACAGCATCCACCTGAAAACCAGCGTTCATTTGCTCGAGAAGGTAATTGGTATACAAAAATAAGTTTGTCTCGACAGAACGTCCTCTCATAAACCCATGCTGCTCAACGTTGATGATGTTCTTAACTTCGTTAAACAGATAGTCGTAGATAATTGATTCGAAAATTTTAGCTATAATGCACAATTTAGATATGGGCCTATAGTTTTCTAGAAGTTGTTCATTACCTGATTTATGAATTGGCACAATTAAGGCTGTCTTCCAGATTGTCGGAAAGCAACCTTCTCTGAGAGATTTATTGAACAACGCGTGAAGAGGGGCAACGAAGGCATTAGCGCAGTTCTTAAGTAAGCACGTAGGAAGACTATCCGGTCCTGCAGGTTTATTCGGTAGATTTTTTATTTTTTCCAAAATTGTTTTAGCTGGTATGCAAAATGATTCTATATTTTGACATTTCCGATCGAAATTGGAAGGATCGATGGCATTAGATGGATTGAAAACAGAAGCGAAGTGATCAGAAAACTGCTCTGCAATGTTCTGATGATTTGTAATTACTCTGTTCGTATACTTGTCTCTTATCGCCGTGATAGGAACTGGAGCTCCTTTTTTATGTTTTGCAAATTGCCACAAAGATTTCGGGTTGAAACTAACTGAATATTCAACAGAGTCTAAGTATTTTTTGTAGTCTGATTCTATCAGAAATTTTGAACGACTTCTCAAAATTTTAAATTCTTGATAGTCAAGAGCGTTTCTGTATCTTTTCCACTTCCTATGAGCCCTTTTTTTTCTTTTATCACCCTTATAGTAGAGAAACTTAACCAACATGGAGAACTCAACGAGTAAGACGATGACTTCGGTACGTACAGTTCAATCAACCTATTAATCTCACCATAAAATATATCTACACACTGTTCAGTATCTAGACTACCAAATTTTTCGTCCCATTCAATGTCAATCAAGTCGCCGGAAATTTGCCTATAATTTGCCCTCGAGTAATTCAAATTCGTCTTTAATGCCTTTTTTCTACCAGAAGTTAAACTCCGTTCATGTTTACCGACAAATTCAAATTCCAAAGTATTATGAAACTTATCCTCATTTACCAAAGGTACCTTGGAAATTTTCACCTCTCTAACAGAATAATCATTGTTTAAAATTAAATCCAACGTATTATGTGATACATTCTTATAGTGATTGAATTGTGAAAGGCCACAGTATGATATAGTGTCTACGAAAAGATTAGTATGGACCTCTGTAAAATTGAGAGGTATACAACTACTATTCACACTGTCATATTGCCACCTAATAGAAGGCAAGTTGAAGTCACCACAAATCACACAAGTATCGTTTGGATGGTCATTAGTTATATCTTCCAACTTCGAACAAAAATTTTCAAACTGCGAGAGTCACCTGGTGGGAGATAAACACAACATAAATTAAATTTGGACGAATTGAATGTTATGGTAATCCAGATATCTTCGGCGTCGGACATCCATTCCGACCTCAAGAGGGCACTGAACTTTTTGTTGACTGCTATCATAACTCCGCCACCGTCACTTTTAGTGGAATAACACTGATCGCGATCTCGACGAAATACCTGGAAGGAATCACAAAAAACCTCACTATTAGATATTGAGTTGTTGAGCCAGGTTTCTGTAAGACACACAATGTCTTCATCACAGTTCAGAGAATTCCTGTAAACACTAGATAGTTTCGATTTTAATCCACGTACGTTTTGATACAGAAATGAAATACCCATCAAATATGTAGATTACTGTGAAAACATTCAATACCCACTGAGTTAAATCATCCGGTCCAAGTCACTTTCAGTTGATATTTTCAATACTTTGGCTTTATCCTCTTTTCTAGCATAAATTGAACCTTCCTTAACCCAGACGAACTTATAATTGCGTGTTTTGGATACTTCTTTCGTTTTTTTCAACAACATTTTGTTCGTTCTTGTGAGATGTTCATTTATGAACAAATGGTTGGACACATCTTCAACTGTAAGTCCGGGAGATGACGATCCGATCGATTTCCGTTTAATCCTCGATGCTGCCAAGAATTCATCCCTCTTCGTTTTCCGACTGAATTTAACGATGATTGGTTTTGGTTTATCAGCAATAGGAGTGTTGTTAGCCCTGAATAAAGAATCTACATCAGAAGGAGTTACAGGACAATCTATATACTCGGAAATCTTTCGTAACACGTTCGGCAAATTTTCATTTTGTTTTTCTGGTACTTCAATAATTTCCAGGTTTTTCGATTTTAGTTGTTGCTCCAAAGTATCAACCCTTCTAGTTAAGTTGAGGACATCCCTCTTCAGAGAAATGTTCTCTTGAGTTAATTTCTCGATTAAGTCCAACTTGTCATTGACCTTGTTGATGATCATTTGAAACGATGATATTTGATCACTGCAAAAAGACACGGAATGCATGATTTCTCTCTGCTTTTTATTCAAATCACACATATCATCCTGGGTCTTTTGGACGATTTTTAAAGTGAGAGCTGATGTGGGTGGATCGATATCTTCATGCACATCTTCAGGGATCATCACAGCAGATGACCGATTCAGGTTCTCATTCAACCTACATTCTGGACACAACCATGATGCACCAGGCAATTGAAGATCCACAACAGACTGCTTACTCAGTCCAACGCACTTTCCATGGTAGAACGACGAGCATGTGCCAGCACATTTCAACCCAGGAGTTTTGTTGGTTAAGCCCGAGGTGCAAGTCTTACAAATCACCATGTTGCTCCCGTACAGTGTATATCTTCAAGTAGGAGTCCCGTCCAGATGTTGTAAGATAAGCAGTATTTCCTTACCTTGATAGGAAACTATCAGCTAGAAATCGATTCAAATTTTCAGCAATCCAACGAAAACTATCACTACCATTTAATTTGAAGTACAAAAACGATAGCTCCTTGAAACTATGAACAATTTGATATTATTTTAAAAATTAAAGAACACCAGTTTAACGCTTGAAAAACGACAAATTCTAGGGAGCGATGTAAACACAGCCGTTCACCACACTTGTCGCATATATTATTGTTGCCTTCAAGATAGGCTGATACCTTCACGTTCGGCTATCTCCAAAAAAATCGAAAAATTCGAGCAATGTGTTTGTTTACAAACATGCCGTCATTGCAGGATTGATAGACCACAGAAGACCCTCAGTGAAAGTCGTTTAACGAATGAAGTGGATGTGTGTGCTGCTGTTGTAGTCAGTGCATCTTGTTCTAGCACAGAAATTGCTGAACAAGTCTATTAGGGAGCTAGAACTGCTCAGAATATTTTGAAAAGAAATGGTTACAGATGTTATAAGGTTTTCAGAAGATGTTTTCAGAAGATCATTTCAAACGAATGGAATTTTTTGAAATTATGATGGAAAAAGAGAACGAGAGTAGTTCATTTCTGAGCAATATCTTATTCACTGAAGAGTCATCGTTTTCCTTGAATAGAAAACATAACCCATTCGTAGTAAGATATTGGTCTAGGAAGAATAAGCACCTGAGTATTCCTCTGCGTACCCAGTATCCTGAAAAACTTAATGTTTGGACAGGAATACTGGGTAATTTCATTATAGGGTCATTTTTCTTCGAGGATAATCTAAATGCTTCAAAATATTTGGAGCTTTTAGAAAATCAAATTATTCCGACAGTTCGACAGCTGCCAATTAATTTCGATGATGTTTGGTTTCAACAGGATGGCTGCCTCAGTCATAACGCGAGAATATATATAGTAACTGAATATCTGAGAACGAATTTTTCTGACTGTGTCATTTCGACAAATGGGACTATCAAATGGCCCATCAGATCTCCAGATTTATCTCCCAATAATTTCTTTCTTTGGGGATATCTGAAAAATTTGGTGTATGGGCAAGAAATTGAAAGAGCGACGAATATTATTGAATTGAGGTCCACAATAATCTAACTTTGTGACAAAATAGCAAGTGCATATGCCTTATCTTTTCAGAGATATTTATTTATTTAATAAATAACAAGGGTTGAGGAAACCTATATACCCATACAAATAGAAATAAAAATTTAAAAAGAAACAATCTCATGAGACAGCATGTATTGATATAGATATAAGACATTATCTTCTAATCGAGCTCCATACATCCAAACTGTTCTTAAAGGCGTTGACTGATGAAGTTTCTACAACTGCTGATGGTAGTTGGTTCCATGAGTGGAAAACCCTATTAGGAAGAAACATCTGACGTGGCGATATGAGATTATTTCTTTATAGTAGATTTGGTTTTTGTTTGGCACAACAAAGTCGATTATTTATATTATTATTTATATTAATTTGAAGCTGTCGAGTTATATTGCACTGACATGTTCATGCTCGTTCACGTGGTTACAATATTTTTTTATTCAATAATAGTCCCACTCTTCCCATAAAATCTTTTATGTTCAATTCTTGCTTAGTGCGTCTATGAGGTTTGGGCGTAGCCGTGAGCTCCGATAGTTTTTGGTTATGGAATGCTTGTTTCATTTCTCTAAATTAGTACAAAAGACAAAAAAATGATTCTTCCTCACACAGTATGCTCTGTGCTGGAGTCTTTTCGTTTTTGTTTGAATTCTCTCAGTGCAATTCGAAGCCGGTATGATTTCATTGTTCACTGAAACTTTTTTCTGAATTACCTACGTTTGTATCAGTTTTCGGAATACTAAAAGTCATAAAAAATAGGTTTATCTATAATTTCAAAATTTTTTCAGGATAGGACAGAGTCAGCAGTATTATGAACGAGTAGCGAAATACACTAATGGGTGAGTAGAAAGAGTTTGAAAATTTGCAAGTACTTGTATTGAAATTTCATCCCAACAAACACGAATAACATGGTTTTTCAGATTATATTGTCTTATTAAGTAAAAAGCAATTATTAATCAGTATGATTATGAATTTATTTAGAGCGAGCCCTTCGACACATTTTAGATTGTGGATTAGATGTTACGCGGGGTGGGGACTTTGTTGTGCTGATAAGTAGAGATTGTTTAGCTTTAAAAAAAGTTAGTTTTGTGCATTCGTTATGTCCCTCTGTACTTCCAATCACACAAAGAAATTCATGGACAAACATGACATTATTGTGAGCGAACAACATGGTTTTAGATCAGAACATTCCACTGAAACGGCCGTCACCGAGTTTGTACAGCACAATTTATTAGATCGAAAAGAATATTTCCTCGCTTTGTTTTTCGACCTGTCTCGTGCTTTTGACTGCCTAGACTTCAAGTTTATATTAGATAAGATTCGGACACTTGGACTTAGAGGTAAAATGGACCCAGACGGCACCCTATATTCCCGGAATATTCCTCCAATCTGCCATTAAGCCAATAGATATTGCAATATGCGAGGCATTTGCAAAAAATATATCAAATATATCTGCTCTCAAAGGAATATTCCAGATATATGCCATCCCAGATATGACTGGTATATGCTATGGGAATATCCATATGATATGTGTTTAGAATATTATTTAATAGTATTTATTGGTATTGTTGGAATTCGACTACTTTGCTTTTTGGAGATATTGGAAAAGTCAAGTTGACAGATTGTAGTTTTTTAAGAACCGTCACTTCTGTCATTTTGGAAATGAAAGTTGATGATATTTTAAGTAGATTCACTGAATATGAATGGAATATTTCTGTGCCGTCTGGGGAAGAGTGGATAGCGTCATATCTTCAAGGACGCAGTATAGTAGTTAAAATTAAGGATAAGTATTCTAGGAATTATAATATCGACTCTGGTGTCATTCAGGGTAGCAACACTGGACCGTTACTATTTTTACTGTTTGTTAACGATCTTCCTAGACATATTACTTTAGGACGCGTGTTTTTGTATGCGGATGATACTTCTATAGTAATATCGGCAGCAACAAAAGAAGAACTTAACATCAAAGCAAGCAGTGTAGTACACGAGTTCAGCCAGTGGTGTTTCAGGAATAAATTGATGTTAAACCGTTCAAAAACCGTCTGCCTCAATTTTCATAAGAGCTCTAACACAAAAGCTGAAAATCTCCAAGTGAAAATAGATAATGAACACCTTATAAGTCCTGAAAAAACTATTAAATTCCTAGGAGTTTCACTAGATGAGAACCTCAAATGGGGAGATCATATCGAAGAAGTCTGTAAAAAAATGAACAGTGGATACTATGCTCTGCTGAATCTCAGACATACATTGAATAAAGGAGGGCTAATGAGCGCGTATTATTCATTAGTATACTCTAGAATGAGTTATAATGTTATTGCCTACGGAGCCGCAACTGAAAGCAAAAGAGTATTTGTCTCGCAAAAAAGGATTATTCGCCTAATGTTTGACTTGCACCCTTTGGACTCTTGCCGACCAATATTCAAAGAGCAAAATATTTTCACGTTTACTTGTATATATTTATTGAAGGTACTCTGCTATGTGTATAAGAATTGTCGACAATTTGAGAGCGTTGGTGATAGCCATTTATATGACACCAGACATGGTAAACAATTGAAACTGGGCAAATTTAATTATCATGCTTACAATAAAACACCAATGTATGCAGGGTGTTGTTTCTTCAATATGTTGCCCTTTGAGTTGAGAAATGCCGGCTCTTTCACGTTGTTCAAGAGACAATTGATTAGTGTGCTTAGGGAAAATGTTTTTTATGACATTACAGAATTTTAAAATTATTTCAGTAATGTTTGAGGTTTTGAAATGTTTGGAAGTGTATGTTTATTTTTCAATTAATCCTATGACCTGTCCAATACAATTTTTTTTTGTCTCGATGGATCAATGAATGCTTATTATTATCATCATCATCATCATCATCATCATCATCATCATCATCATCATCATCACCATCATCATCATTATTATTATTATTATTATTATTATTATTATTATTATTATTATTATTATTATTATTATTATGTTGTTGTTATTATTATTATTATTATTATTATTATTATGAGTAATATAACACAGCCACTTTTTGTTTCGAAAAGGACAGGTATTTTATTTGACACTCTCAATCCCAGAACATGAATTTTGTGTTCAACTAGCCAGTGGTTTCATTTTTCATTTTCATTTCAGGAGCTACTTGGAAATCGTGCGATTTCACAAAAGAAAGTCAGGAAGTCGAAAATATCGAGATTTTGACCTTAACAGTAGAAGAAATCATTTGTATAATGTATTGTTTTTCGGTTCTTGCATTTCAAATGCGATTTTCAAACAAATTTCATTTAATCCCATCATGTGCTATTCTAAAAAATGTCTTTTAATTGATTCATCTTCAAAATGGAGAAGGCCAGATTTATTTTGAGCATAACACCTAAGAGACCCCTAACCAATGTATGCTAAAATCATTTCGGTTTTGGTTAATGTAGCTTTGTTACAGCAAGGTGGGTCCTAAAATTTGGAAAAGAGTATCAATTAGCCCCGTTTTAAAGTATATAAAAAAGAAGGCTCAGCACAGCTACAAATTTCAAATTGGAATATGAACAAAACAGAATAAAACGAAAAACAATAATGAACGAAAGTGTTGTCTTCATCTGATGGCTATTACATATGGTCGTCACAGTTTGATTTTATTCATCAAATTACAATATACGAGTCCAGTGAGGACTCAATATATATACATCTATTCTGAAATTTATTGTACGAGGTCAAAGACAGTGAACGTCTTATCAATATAAATTATATTTATTTATTAACCTTTTCAACAATTTTTTTTCCCTTCATATGAATTCGATTTTATCAAAGTCGAACATAGTGATAAATGAGAACAACATGCGAGGCAATCTCCAATATGATGGCGCAATTTTATATTTTGTTTAGTCTGACCAACATAAATATCCCCACATTCACAAAAATCCACCTGGAAAAAGAATGATCACAATCCTTATATCTCCTTAGAAAAATGATATAAGGAATATTGTGAATATTGTGAAATTTATTTCTGATAACAGCTTTCGTCGATTGCAAATACTTATATATGAATGATTACATTGCGGCATGAAAAAAATCAAACTATTATCATCGATAGCAATCAGGTTCGTGGAATCAATAACTTGGTTGGCTAATGAATTCCGAGTGGAGCAGAAATAAGTCAGTTCAAAAATGGGTGCTACCAGATTACTAGTTAAGCTTTGATTTTATCGGTTTTTGTTCTTGTAACTCCACTGCGCATTTCCCACCTTACCCCTCGTTTTCCACCCACAAACCTCTGCCAAGGAAGTCCTCTTCTTGACAGAGCTAGGGTTCACCACATAAACAGTGGTTGACCCTATCGTCCCTATCGGTGAAGTTAGCTGCCATTTCTGGTATGAAAAACTCGCCGAACCATTCATTGTTGGGTGGACAAGTTACAGTGCTATCCTTAAGGTGGCGTTCGGACACAGTAACAACACCCATCCTCCTAACTCACACATGGTTTGAGTAGCTTCTGAGAGGCTTCACAGAAACCCAGAAAATATAATATGGCAAATAGAAGATACAACAACGTAATAAACTTTACCTCTTATAAAAAATAACAAGCCTAAGGTGCGAAGTGATTAGCCCCATTTTCAAATATTCTGTTTTTTCTCCGATGATACTGCGTTAGTTACTATATGTGTAGCACGGGCATTTTCGTTCGTAGCCTAACCCATATTGATGCGAAACTGAAACCCTTCAAATGCGAAGTAGGATCCGAGTAACACAAATTGATAAAAGGCATTGCCAAAAATCGGAAAAGAAAGGAAAAATAAATGCACAATGTACCTCTCACGAAAAAAATTATACATGAACTTCTTCCAAATCAAATTAATGCATAAAATAAAATTCATATTAGAAATGACAATAAGGAACAATGACCAAATGGGTAAATACAACAAAGATTTTCCAGATCAGAATATATGAACATAAAAAGAAATTCTCAAATACGAACGAAGTATGAATGGAATCATATAGGACATTCACCAAACCAGACATTCATATACTTCGTACTGCCTCAATCGATAAATAAAAGAGCAACTTTAATATTATAATGAACTATTATGGTGTAATACCTTGAAAGTGAACATAAAATTGTACTGTACAATATGTGTTGCGACAAACGATGTCGTCTAGAAACAGCTGTTATATTTTTGAATGTTGGCCAAGAAGTGTTTACAATCATTTCCTATCCCAGAAATAAAAGAGCGTAAGGGATCTGGTGATGAGACCAATTGTGTCAATTGGCAATTAGATAAGCTAACTTCGTTTCGCCACAGAGATGAATAAAGTTGTACTAACCATTGGTTTTTTTTTTAAGAAGGAAATATATATGGTGAAATACAAAAGTAAGGAATATGCAAAAAATTTAATTGCATTGAAATAAGTATCTATACATGCTGAGCAAAATTGGTGATACTTGAAATACAACTTTTTAACGGTGAGAGATAGAGGAAAATGAATGACATGTTACAGTGGTCTTTTTAAGAGAAACTGATAATGCAATCAACTGCAATCAAATTATAGGCCAAAATTTAAATTTGGGCTATTTCAACTTTGGCCATTATCTCCGTTTTTGTTTGTGCTTAGATGTTGAAATGAAAACATTATACAGGCACTTTTTTCATAGCAATCCAGTAGCGTACATTGTTTTTTGCCAATAGGTTTCCTTGGTGAGCTTTAACATAAATTTGTGTTTTTTCTTATACAATACTTCGAAATGGCTTAGAAAGAATCTCCATTTTCTTTCCCATTTCAGAAATATATCATACATCGCCCCCAGATTTATTCAGATATCATGAAAAATATAGTTTGTATGTGAAATTTGACATAGTGAGTATTAAATAGAATGAATCACAGAATAATATGTCTCTTCGCATGGTGTCATTATTGAAAAATTGAAAATTATTGGCGCGCAGACAGAATTGAATTCTGGAAAAATAACCCTCCCAAGCAGGGCTCGAACCTGCGACCTCCGAATTACTAGTCCGACGCACTAACCAATTGTGCTATCGGGAAGGACGGAGGTTCCATCTGATCTTCGGCTGGCAATTCTCCCAGAATTCGATGTTAGTTGTTAGTGTTTATTCTTCACGAACTATGACGTTCGTGAAGAATTCATTGGGGAGTTAGGTTAGGTAGGGAAACTCATTCGCTATCGGTGGTCATCGATGATTCGATTTTACCGTTCATCCGATTGCGTCATTCGCGATTTTGCGATATATCGGCAGGAGTCGGGTAGTTGAATCTCCCGACCACCGAACAATGTTAATTAGCCAAGAAATAAATCGTGAATGTTTCTATCGTCTGAAAATGATATAGAAAAATTGAAAATTATTGGCGCGCAGACAGAATTGAATTCTGGAAAAATAACCCTCCAAGCAGGGCTCGAACCTGCGACCTCCGAATTACAATCAAAATCAAAAAGGAGTTTATTCAGCATTATTCTACATATTTATGGCACCGGAGTGCTCATTTGTGTCTATAATCTATGTACAATTCCTACTCTAAAGTATCCACTATAAGTATCAAATATTTTTGAATATAATTCTTTAAACAATGCAATATTTACAATAATGGGGTATCTGTTTTTATATAATATTTTAAGTTTTTTCAGGAAAAATTAGTTAAAAAACCTGATTGAACCTCCGAATTACTAGTCCGACGCACTAACCAATTGTGCTATCGGGAAGGACGGAGGTTCCATCTGATCTTCGGCTGGCAATTCTCCCAGAATTCGATGTTAGTTGTTAGTGTTTATTCTTCACGAACTATGACGTTCGTGAAGAATTCATTGGGGAGTTAGGTTAGGTAGGGAAACTCATTCGCTATCGGTGGTCATCGATGATTCGATTTTACCGTTCATCCGATTGCGTCATTCGCGATTTTGCGATATATCGGCAGGAGTCGGGTAGTTGAATCTCCCGACCACCGAACAATGTTAATTAGCCAAGAAATAAATCGTGAATGTTTCTATCGTCTGAAAATGATATAGAAAAATTGAAAATTATTGGCGCGCAGACAGAATTGAATTCTGGAAAAATAACCCTCCCAAGCAGGGCTCGAACCTGCGACCTCCGAATTACTAGTCCGACGCACTAACCAATTGTGCTATCGGGAAGGACGGAGGTTCCATCTGATCTTCGGCTGGCAATTCTCCCAGAATTCGATGTTAGTTGTTAGTGTTTATTCTTCACGAACTATGACGTTCGTGAAGAATTCATTGGGGAGTTAGGTTAGGTAGGGAAACTCATTCGCTATCGGTGGTCATCGATGATTCGATTTTACCGTTCATCCGATTGCGTCATTCGCGATTTTGCGATATATCGGCAGGAGTCGGGTAGTTGAATCTCCCGACCACCGAACAATGTTAATTAGCCAAGAAATAAATCGTGAATGTTTCTATCGTCTGAAAATGATATAGAAAAATTGAAAATTATTGGCGCGCAGACAGAATTGAATTCTGGAAAAATAACCCTCCCAAGCAGGGCTCGAACCTGCGACCTCCGAATTACTAGTCCGACGCACTAACCAATTGTGCTATCGGGAAGGACGGAGGTTCCATCTGATCTTCGGCTGGCAATTCTCCCAGAATTCGATGTTAGTTGTTAGTGTTTATTCTTCACGAACTATGACGTTCGTGAAGAATTCTTTGGGGAGTTAGGTTAGGTAGGGAAACTCATTCGCTATCGGTGGTCATCGATGATTCGATTTTACCGTTCATCCGATTGCGTCATTCGCGATTTTGCGATATATCGGCAGGAGTCGGGTAGTTGAATCTCCCGACCACCGAACAATGTTAATTAGCCAAGAAATAAATCGTGAATGTTTCTATCGTCTGAAAATGATATAGAAAAATTGAAAATTATTGGCGCGCAGACAGAATTGAATTCTGGAAAAATAACCCTCCCAAGCAGGGCTCGAACCTGCGACCTCCGAATTACTAGTCCGACGCACAAACCAATTGTGCTATCGGGAAGGACGGAGGTTCCATCTGATCTTCGGCTGGCAATTCTCCCAGAATTCGATGTTAGTTGTTAGTGTTTATTCTTCACGAACTATGACGTTCGTGAAGAATTCATTGGGGAGTTAGGTTAGGTAGGGAAACTCATTCGCTATCGGTGGTCATCGATGATTCGATTTTACCGTTCATCCGATTGCGTCATTCGCGATTTTGCGATATATCGGCAGGAGTCGGGTAGTTGAATCTCCCGACCACCGAACAATGTTAATTAGCCAAGAAATAAATCGTGAATGTTTCTATCGTCTGAAAATGATATAGAAAAATTGAAAATTATTGGCGCGCAGACAGAATTGAATTCTGGAAAAATAACCCTCCCAAGCAGGGCTCGAACCTGCGACCTCCGAATTACTAGTCCGACGCACTAACCAATTGTGCTATCGGGAAGGACGGAGGTTCCATCTGATCTTCGGCTGGCAATTCTCCCAGAATTCGATGTTAGTTGTTAGTGTTTATTCTTCACGAACTATGACGTTCGTGAAGAATTCATTGGGGAGTTAGGTTAGGTAGGGAAACTCATTCGCTATCGGTGGTCATCGATGATTCGATTTTACCGTTCATCCGATTGCGTCATTCGCGATTTTGCGATATATCGGCAGGAGTCGGGTAGTTGAATCTCCCGACCACCGAACAATGTTAATTAGCCAAGAAATAAATCGTGAATGTTTCTATCGTCTGAAAATGATATAGAAAAATTGAAAATTATTGGCGCGCAGACAGAATTGAATTCTGGAAAAATAACCCTCCCAAGCAGGGCTCGAACCTGCGACCTCCGAATTACTAATCCGACGCACTAACCAATTGTGCTATCGGGAAGGACGGAGGTTCCATCTGATCTTCGGCTGGCAATTCTGTCTGCGCGCCAATAATTTTCAATTTTTCTATATCATTTTCAGACGATAGAAACATTCACGGTGTCATTATTATTTTGCGATTGAAGACTTGATTCAATTCTCCATGGTTTGATCTCTGTTCAGAACAACTGTCAATTCGAAGTCATTATTGACGCTACAATAAAACATGTTAACATATCATATTTCTCTCATCTTCTCTCATAGATGTGACCAGTGGTGTGCCCCAGGGTTCTGTGCTGGGACCACTACTATTTCTGATATTTGTCTCTGACCTTCCATCAACTTTGAGGAGTGCGTGTTCGTGTTACGCTGACGACATTAAATTTTATTCAGATGCGTCGAACGTTGATCAGTTGTGGAGTGATCTGGAGGCGGTGTGCCGGTGGTCGCGTGAATGGTTGCTGCCTTTGAACTCCATAAATGTAAGGTGCTCCACCTTGGCCGAAATAATCCTCGACATCAATATCTCTTGGATGGTGTGGAGATTGAATCTGTGACGCAACATTGCGATCTCGGCGTGGTCATATCCCATGATTTGAGCTGGTCGGCCCATATTCGGAATGTATGTGCCCGGGCCAATAAAGCAATCTACCTCATACGGAGATCATTCTCACGGTGTTCAGTTGAGACCTGTAAGTTGCTATACACCACTTATGTTCGGCCCCATCTGGAGTACGCTGGACCTGTCTGGTATCCCTCGCTGGCTAGAGACCGTCAACTTTTGGAGAGTGTTCAGCGCAGAGCCACAAGAATACCTTATGGCTACCGACGTCCATCCTATGATGATAGACTACGCATTTTTGGCCTAACTCCGTTTATGGAGCGTCGTGAACGTGGAGACTTAATTGTCACGTTTCGAGTGATACATGACCTATTCGGTAGTGATCTTCGCGATATGTTTTCTATGAACACTAACAACCTGCGTGGCCATCAGTACAGATTGAAGCGTGAAGTGTTCCGGTCTAATGCAAGACAAGATTTTTTGTGTAACCGTGTTTTTAATACGTGGAACTCCCTTCCTGCTGAGATAGTTGGTGCACCGTCGGTAAATACCTTCAAAAATCGTTTGGACAGATATTTCTGAGTGTGATGTAGCGAAAAGACTGTTATTTGTTCTGATAATAACTGCAATGTCTGTTGTCTGTTGATTTGTTCACGTTCTTTTGATGGGTATTCTTGAAGTTTATCTTGATTTTATGTAATTTTTCTTCTTCTAGTCTGTATCACACATGTATTCTCTTTGATTTTTTATATTGTTTGAAAGTTTATAGGCTTAGTGCCTCCTTTCTTATCCCAAATAAATAATAATAAATAATAATAATAATAATATTTCTTGTAGTTTTCAAACATTTCCATATTGCCGGCAAAAATGACTTCGAATCAAATAATTGGCAGTTGTTATCATTGTCACGTGACTTTTCTAAAGAAATCCGAAGCAACATACATAAGAGAAGGAAGGACTTATGCAGATCCCATGAAACGAACAGAGAGGGACCAAGTGAAGGCACTGTCAAAATCATATGCTTCAAACAAAATTGAAGGGCGGGTGACTGCCTTAAATTATTTCATTTGATTCGAATGTCCACAGTCTCTCTCTAGAAAGACGTCCATGAATAATAGGTCTTCGATACTTTCACAAATAACAGAAATAACCTTTGCCTTGGTCTCTGATACTTTCACTTCACAGAACCAAAGATATAAACATAATTATGTGTACGAACTTTGA
The DNA here is from genome assembly GCA_038502775.1 of Hippodamia convergens. NCBI lineage: Eukaryota > Metazoa > Arthropoda > Insecta > Coleoptera > Coccinellidae > Hippodamia > Hippodamia convergens. The sequence goes on from JAVSIQ010000248.1 coordinate 87,413, forward strand.
CTGGAGTTTTTCAGTTACGTTTATTGAGAATCGGCACTGAAGAAAAAGAAGAAAACATTTTAGCGTTCTATGTTATATAAAACTCAGTGCCTGCAGGTACCTCTTTGACAAAGACGCTAAAATGTTTTCTTCTTTTTCTTCAGTGCCGATTCTCAATGGACGTAACTGAAAAACTCCAGTTAAAGTTCGTACACATAATTATATTTATAATTTTAAAGTATTGAATTTATGAGTTCAATTTCAATTTCTGAGGACGGGCTACCACAGTTAGCATTATTTTAAATTCAATCCTTTAAAATTATTAACATAGACCTTAGATTTCCAAAGCTAAGACGTTAGGCCAACTCAAAATACACAGTAATTATTTACATTGCCATGTAATGGCGATATATATATATATATATTCTTATGAAAAAGAGAGCTAAAATAATACAATAAATGTTGAAACAAAAAGTACCTAAGCTGAGGTAAAAAAAGAACGGGGTATCATAACATTCCTTGTATGATACTATAGAATCATACGATACTATCAACACTTGTATCATACGATACTATACAGCCAGGGGAAAAAACCTCAGCCGAAAAAACCTGCCTCCCCGTAAACAAAATAACATAAATAAACAGGAAAATCTTGAAAGACATCAGTGTGATCATCTTCATGATATCCGTCGATGGTCTCGGATACACAGATTCTTCCCAAAACGACTCTTAATTCTTAATCTGAAATGAAAAAAGGCAAAAGCAGAAAAGAAACCGATTATTCAGAATAAATCGAAGGCATTTTGGAAATGCATTTGCTACTTTAAAAAAAATCAACATTAAGATTTCTTGGCCAAATAATGTTCGGAGATTTATAAATATTCATGACAGAAATGTCACAAAATTTGAAAGAAATGAAAAAAAAAACTCCATCAATTTCCCCTTTCCGAATCTGTTGAAAGTTACGTAACTGATAATTTTTCAACATAACAAGCTAAACTTGTAAAAAATCAATTAATACATAACCTTTCAACTGTCCTCTTTCACGACGATTCTGTTGCCGTGTGGGTTTCTTGCAGAATAATCTCTTTGATACCATGTTCATCAGCTAATTTGGAGACGTAATCACACTTGTCTTTCGAAATTCCTTCGATATTCAAATTCAAAATCCACAAATTGTTGCTCTCTGGTCGTGAGGATTTTTTCAAACCAGATACGACCTTCCAGGTGATGATTTTCCGGCACTTCAGATGTTTGAAGACCGCTACGGGACCCCAATGAAAGGCAATCATCTTCCATAGATAAACCAAACATGTTATAACACAAGAAAACAGAATATTTTTCAGGAACAAAAACTTAGACATATTGGCGATAATAGTAGAATGGGGATTTGTTCAAAACTTTTCGTCATAAAATTTTCCGTAGTGTTCTGAAGAAAGATAGGTGTAATAACACATGGACTCAGATGCGTTAATATTTTTAGAAAATGTAGTTCACCGAATTAATATCAAATGTAGTTTTAATGTATTTTATGTTAACTTCGCCATAGGAGAATCCAACAAAAACTCTTTCATAACAAACAGTTCATCCAATCTTGAGTTATAAATGGTGTAACCAACAAAATGGCCGACTTAGTTTTATATATTAAGATTTTATATGTCATAACGAATTCTACTTTGAGCAAAAAAACACTAAAAAACCCTCAAAGAAGGTTGATGGCATATTTTTTATTTTACATACTTCTTTTTTGAATTCAATATATTAAGAATGGAGATATCTCTTACATTCCGGCAAGAATGAAAAAGCCTCGTTGCAAATCATATTAACTTTATGGATCACAAATAATGATAGATTTACGAAATTGTGTCATAGTAGTAGTATCACTATGATATCTGTAATCTCCGGTTGAATATCATGAATGAAATTTGGCAACAGCGTTCAATTTGAAGTTTTTCTATACCTTCTTAGGTCATTCTATGTTTATATTGCTTTCCTATGACTCTGATTATTATGACATTTTGATTTTATGTCGTTTTTCTGTTTTGTGCGGTTATGTCAGTATGTAAATTATTAATTTTATCATACATATATGTTTTCAACTCAGGGAATAATATGTTTCCTTTATGTATTTTCTAAATTTTTCCATTCATGCGTTTTTCGCATTATATAAAATTTTTCGTAAATCTTCAATTTTTTATTTTACTTCTATGTTATTGTCACACATATAGTACAAGAAGGTATCAATCAATGAGTTTATATACTATATGGGAAAAGTGGATTATAATGTGAAAGGAACTCTAAGGTCAATTGTAACGCATAAGTAACCCATTAGTTCGTATGATTTGTAATCGAAATTTCTAATTTGAAATTTTTATATTCATTCAATCAGACACAGCAGTTTTACTAAGCATTTGCCTCAATCGAAAATTTTTCGTAGACTTCAAGCTGAGGTTTTTCATCCTCAGAAAACTAAAAAAATATTATACATGGTCTTAGTAAAAGGTTGTAACATCCCAGTTACCTTTAGATTATGGTTTATCTCTATTAGAACACTTTATTTTAAAATTTATTCAGCGGTTGTTATTTATTCAGGTAGTTCCATGAAATATACAACATTGCAAATATGAACATTCTGATTTTTACACACGAAACTGAAAAATATCAATATCAGAAGTGGAGCATTTCAAATAACATATACTATGGATAATTTATAAGGTAAATGATAAAAGAAGGAAATCAAATAATATTTATAATCATATTATTTATATAATTTCGCTTTCTGAACTAGAGACAGAATTGCTTTAGTCATAGAATATACCAATACCCATATGTTCTGTGGTTTTAGTTCTGTAAGGTAATTTTGTGCTTCAGACTCAAGAAATTGGCATCCTGCCGTCATGTCAATTAAATTCAAAGCTCAATAAAATAATTGTTATCACTCCAAAAACTATTATAAAATTCAATTTTTATTTTCAAATATGAATATTTCAATTTGAGTTTTTCAATTAAAGGAATCTTTTGGTTAGGTAGAGACGCTAATCACACATAACTCTTGCGCATAACGCATCGGGTAAAAAAGAGTGAGATAAAAGTGAGAAGTCGCTCTCTCTTCTTTAGCAATACTTCTAGGGACTTGTACATATATTTTAACAGGACATTCCTGAGGTAAAAAGAAACTTTTTTTGTCTCTACCCTTTCTTCCGATTCGGCTCGGTAGGACACATACCAGCTGTTGAAAATCCATAAAAAAATATAATTTTCGGATATATCTCGTGACCGATTTCATAGAATGAAATGATTTTCAGAATATAGGTTCTCATTAATGTGGCAAATCTTTTACGAATACAAAATTTAATTCACATGTTTTATTTTTTTCGTTATGACCAATATATACCATTCCATTTCATAATTATAGCAGAAATTCTATGATCCCGACCCTTGGAAGTAAATTGAATGCCATTTACTGAATATTTGGCCATTTTGGAAAACAAAAGTATTTTTCGTGAAATCTCGAAAAATGCGCACTCTTCGAGTAATTAATGATTGATTACTTTGGCTGAATATAATTCTGTTCAGAAGATTCGCAGAATTAAATTTCTGCAACATTTCTTCGAAGGTTCAGGTGGTAGATCTAATGCTCGGAAAAATTTTAGTGTCATATTTCTAGGGGTGGCTCATTATGAAAGTTTAAGATGGCTATATCTTTTTTATCTAGGCTGAATCAGAAAAAATGCTATACGAAAAAAGTATTTCTTTCGACCTCAACAATCTATGGTTTGAATATATGTACAAGTGAAAGACTCACGCTGTATACTATATGGGTACACAAAGAAATAGATTGTCTTTCAGGTTAGATTTCGGAACAAATGATAAATCGACAGTGCGCATCTTCACACACAACGTTTCTCATTGAAAGAAGAACATTATTTTTATCATAACCATTTACATTGATATCAACAGTACAGTAGTTTATCTATAATTTGAGGGTTGAAATCGTTTATGTTAACATTACGATCACCGTTAACATGATTTTGAAAGGGCAATGAGGATACCAGTTAATCGGCTACTGGTTCACACTTTTTTTTTATTCGGGTGTGTTATTTCATATTGATATATTTTTCATAACTTTTTTTGTTATTTCGTCATTTTATCGTTGTTATTTGTTCGGTCATTTCCAATATAAATGTTTTATGATATGCATTAATACGATTTCGACGAAGTCTGTTTATGTGGGTATATCATTTGTTCCGAATTTGTCAAAACATTTAAAGCATTCGTAAAGGCACTATTCGAATTCAATAAGTTCAATCATGTCATCCATTAAATAAGAAAAATGAAAGAAAAAACAGCATTCATGACCAAATCATCTGCAACGACATAAGATTTAAGTATCTGTTCCCGACATGAAATATGGGTATTTTATCGAATTATTTGAAGCTGAACTTAATTTTCTTCTTGGAAAAAACCTTTCCGCAATATCTAATAAACCAATCGGTCTGTAAGGTACAGCTGTTCTCAAGTTTAATTACCTAATTGTCATTTCTTTTTATCACATACCTAGAATACCTACTTACAAATTTTTTTTTCACAGAATCCTATTTCCCGGCGGAGCAACATATTTCAATGAGGTCAACGGATATGCAGTAGCAGCCAAAATGATTTTCGATATAGCTAGAACCCTCAACGATATGGGCACTTTTTACCCCCTGATTGGTATTTGCTTAGGAATGCAAGTCATGGCATATGCTTCAACAGGAGGCAAAGACATCCGAGTTAATTGTGACGCTATGAAAATATCTCGTCCATTGGAATTCGAGAAAGGTATGCCATTTATATTCGAAACATACTCGGTCATCTCAACAGAGCGTAATTAGAATTGTTATGAAAAATAATGATTTCTACGGGTACATCATATAACCAAAATATGTAAATGTAACTTGAGTTAAAAAAAAGCATGGCATGGAATATACCACCCATGCCTGCAGATCTGAAGGGCTGAAAGGTTATTATAACCCATTGGTGTGAACAATCTCCCAGCTTTCTGAAAATCCCACTTGGAGGGCCTATACCATTCCCTGAATCGCTGGTGCTAATCTTTTGAGAGCCAGGAAAGTGAGTCTCTAACAAGACTCTCAAACTCTCTTCAGGATCACTCGTGAAGTCCCCACATGGCTTCTTCATTTGTCCAATTGGGTTAGAATGATCTTCGGATTATGCCTTTTAAGATCTAGCTGCGGGGGCTAACTAATCATTAATTCACAGAAGTTTCTTATGTACTACTCTTTGGCCTTTCTCATCTCTTTATTATAGTTTGTCAGGGCTACTCGACAGGCATCCGAACTACCTTCTCGCTTGGCTCTGCAGAAGGTTTTCCTAGCCGTCCTCTTGAGGTTCTCTAATTGTTTGTTCCACCAGGGAACGTCCCTATGGATCGCTTTCTTTCTGAGTGGACAGGCCTGTAGTGCCTGTTTCTTTTCACATCATCGTCTTCGAGCTCTTGAGCCTTAGGTTACCCATGCCGAATATATACATCATTCGCCAGTTCAACACTCAGTTTTTCAACTGATCTCGTGTCACTCGAGATCACCACGTCGAGCATTGAAGGCTTCGATGGTGCCCGCCGAAGAATACTTCAGCTGGAGTTCTGAGGCTCCGTATTTTGGAGATCTATCAGTGCCAGGATCTGCTCATTAGAGAGAACCTGGCATTCCGCGGAAGGTATCCAATGAGGATCACCGTATGAGGCAACTCTGCTTCTTCGACGATCTTTAGATCAGCTCTTTCCCACGCTGTATGCCTTTTAGCCACTCAAAAGTGGCTTTATCGAGGCATGAAGAAGTTGCCAAATTGGGGACTTACTGTACCGTCCCTTCCCATGACAACCATCATAACCAGAATTCTTTTCTTTATGGCCTTCAATGACCAATTGACCACACTTCTAGAAGGACCTCTGTGTATTCTTTGTTCATGATGCCCAGGCTGGTACCAGCAGGTAAGCTCCTAAGGACGTCGATGCTTTTGGAGCATCTTGTATTTGCCCACTTTGGGCACTTTGCCTTCAGGCGTGCTGTCCTCCGACCTGTTCCGTTTCGTGGGAAGGCTTTCAGAAGCCTTTGAACCAACCGGTTTAGAGGCTTCTTTTCTGACTTTATCTGGCGTCATTTCAGCCTTTATGAGGAACTTCATCCATCAATGGCGAATGAGTACCCTTATTCTACTTCTACTTTAAAAAAAAAAAAAAAACGATAAAAAATTTGTTGGCTACCGCCTTCAAGCTGATAACAAAGATTATAACAAACAGATGCTGCGTTTGTTATCAGGCAAGTAACGGAAAAATCAATTGAATACAACAAATTAGCATTCTTATGTTTCACCTTCAAGATGTAAACTGATGGTGGACGACATCATAATACATCAGGAAATGAAATTTACCAACCTGGATGTACAGATATCAAGTTATAGCGACGTGGACTCAGAAGCAGCCGGTCAATTGAACGATACTATTTTCCGGAATAAACACCTTAACATCGAAACAAAAGCCAGAATTTACAAAACAACAATAAGACCAATTCTAACGTATTCAGTGGAAACCAGACCTGAAACCTCGTGTTCTCGATACTGGAAACAACCGAGATGAAAATAGTTCAAAGAATAGGCAAAATCTTGTGGGATAGAGAGAGGAGCGAAGACATCGGAAAAACCTGCAGAATAGACAATATCAATGAATGGGTTCTGGGAAGGAAGATAGAATGGAACGATCATATAAGTCGAATGAATATAGATCGGATACTAAGAGAACGAAGTGTTGGAAGACCTCGGAAAAGATGAAGTGACAACTTGCCCAAATGACGAATGATATGGCAAATTTTCTATGAGGAATAGGCATATGCCTACTTGGAAAAGGAAAGAAAAAGAAGAAGTTTAAATATGTTAATTCTAAGGGTCTTTTTATGTAATTTTGTCGAATGAACGTTCGATTGCGATAATACTCTTCATTTCAAACAAAAACTGCCAACAGAGGTTATCGGCCCCAGTACTAGGGACTCTGAAACTGTTAAATTCGCATTCGCAAGACTGGATAATGGAAATTACCAGAGTTGGGGGTTCAGAGTGAAAATGATACTCGTAAACGAAGATACCTAACTGGTCACCTGTTCCACTCACCGATAAATGGAAACGTAAAGATGGAAAAGAACAATCAACTATTTCTTCATCCATTGAAGATAATCAGAACGTTCATATATTCATGCAAATGTATAAATGCAAAAGAAAAGTGGAATGAACAACAGAAAAATTCAATGGAGACACGGACGGGCTCAAGGGGTGATGGGGAAAGATGATCCCCTTCCAATGTTGAACGAAGTTGGCAAATTTTCAAAGCAGTCAGAAGATTTTCAAAGGAGTTGGAAAAATTTCAAAGCAGTTGGAAAAATTTCGAAGCGGTTAGAAAAATTTCAAAGCAGTTGGAAACAATTTCTAAGAAGTTGGATAAAGTCCAGAGCAGTCGGTAAAATTTCAAAACAGTTGAAATACATAATTCCGAGAGAGTCCGAAGGAATCTGAATTAGAAAAATCAAGTTTGCAATCAGTACTTGACAATATATTATGTATCGCTGGCAATAAATGGTAATTAACCCAAAATTTTGACCATCAAGTGTTTGAAGAGATGCGGCCTCAAGAAGTAGGTACCTAAACTCTGTTCAAACTTAAGCGAGAGTAATAAATACAAACAGAATCGTCTGGTTTGCGCACAATAAAGCTCGTATTGGTCAAACGGTCGTAACAACGCTCCCTTCGACCGCCCTAAAAGATTGCCAGGATCGTACTCAGAACTTTGCTCGAGATTGCGGCAAGGTAGTTCCAGGAAACACCAGAGTTTTGGAGATTTGTGTCGGAATCTTGCAAGATTCCGACAAAGTAATTCCACGTTTCAGATCATGAAAATCTATGAAAATATTGGTAATCCTCTCTCACTTTATTCTCATAAAATCTTTATTGCATTAAACTAATGTATTTGACTCCTCTAGGATATATATTTTGATATATTTTTGCAGTTCTCATAGATTTTTCAGATATCTCTAGACTCCTCACATGGAAGTAATTGGTTGCTCCAAAAATGAACATTATTTGTGGTAATGAATCTTGATTTATTATATTCTCATGTGCACCTCATTATCTTAATGTATTCATCTCATTTCTCAATTATTCACTCCTCATAACACTTGCTAATTATTGTTCTTGAATTTCAGATGAATGAAAATCCTCAAACGCAAAGGTGAATCATGGAATCAGTCTTGTCTCTCCATAAAACCAAGTAAACTTCTCTGAAGTATTTGAACGATCACGTAACTCAAATATTGAACCTGATTGACAGTCTCAGTCCCTGCTTCACCTTGAGCGGTCTCCTCACATATTAATCAAAGGGTTGAGCTGGTATGATCTTCTCACTATAACTCAGAAATTCTCAAGTTCATTCATTGGAAGCACTTAGCAAGTAAGATCTCAAGCCTTCAGCTTCACACGAATCAATAGGGTTAGTAATTCTAGCACTCATTCAATGTACTCTAATATCATAATTCTCATAATTCTCAATTGTAGCTTTTATTTTTCTGACGAACACTAACTCTGCTTACTAAAAGTAGTTTGTCACTGTAAATGCTGTCTCAATTGATTAATTAGCCTTCTCTTTACAGAACCACGTTATAGATCATAATTATTGATTTCTCAATCATGATATTCTCACATTGTAGTGATCTCAATGAAGACCAGACTTAGACTACTAAGCTTTCGATACACGTATCTCCTCTAAGGCCTGATCTCACTTTTATTACAACTCAGTCTACTCTAACAATTCATTATTCAACCTTTTGTTTTTCTGATGAAATAAAGAGGCTCTCGCAATCAATTTCATTTGCATCATCACTGTAAACGCTGTGTTTAATTATGAATTAATGGAACTCTCTCAAAGTCTAAGTCTGACTTCATCTGACCTCTCATTTTGAACTTCTCTAGATTACCTCTGTTTTTAGTTGAATAAATCACTCTGAGTTTATAGATGACTTTAATATTGTATTTTTTACTGTATTAACTTCATGCGGGTGACTTATTCATTTTATGATGGTGAATGATGTCAATAAATGTTTTTACAATACCATCTCTAACTCAATTATCTGGATACAGTCCTAAACAGTATATTACAAAATCAGAACAACCCCGATTTCGAACATGTAAAAAATACCGTTTTATGATGCTTGAAATTTTGAGATACACCAAAGAATGAAACTGAACGTAATTGAAGAATGAAAAAAGAATGTGTCTCAAATTTTCAAAGATTCTTCAAGGTACTCCTCACAAAAAAACTATTCCATGAAGTGAAAAAACTCTAATCATTGAATATTGGGTAATTGAAAAATCAACGTTAATTTCTCATTACTTTGATTCCAAATATTTACTCCTTTCACAGAATAAAAAGAATAGATTTTTCAGAAAAAATATTTTCTCTGATGAAAATGAGCCGTGCGTTCGCTCCCAGATTCCATGAAATAAAGAAAAGCTACAAAACTGAAGAAACAAACAAGTTGGGTTTCTCGAAGCTTCAAGCATCATCAAGATACTCCTTATGAAAAAAACAGACTCCATAAAATTTACTCAATTGAATGTTCGGTAGATGGAAAAAAAGTTATTTACCTACTCCCCACTCTGTTGAAATTGATCATTTTGAATTTTTTTTACCGAAACAAATATTATACCATAATATGTATAATGATTTCCTGTTAATTCAATGTACAGCTGCAAAATTTTCGATGAATTTTCCCCCCCTCCCAAAAATTTGGCTTCGGTCCGTCCCTGAAGAGAGAAGCGACTTAGGTAATAATAATAAATTATAATAATAATAATAATAATAACATCCTTTATTCTGAAAAATCATTCTCTCACTCATATACAAACATATAAATGCATGCACAAAGGATTGAATGAAATACAAAACAAGTCAAAGAAGTACATGCAACATTGCCTGCAACCAAAAAAACAAAAATCAATTTCTAAAGGAAATAAATTCATTGACATTGTAAGGCTCCCGTTCTATTAAAAGATTAAAAAGTCTTCTTCTGAATATATTGAAACACTGTATCTGTCTTAGATCTTTCGGAAGTGAATTGAACAATTTTATAGCCATATATGTGCACTGTTTCTCAGTGGAAGACAACTTATGTTTGGGATATATGTACAAATTATGACGACTATTATAAGTTTGTGACGCCTTGAATTCTTCATAATATTCTGGATTTTTGTGAAAAAACTGTAATATTTTATAAATATATAATCCCGCCAAAGTCAGCAATCCATTTTTCCTGAAAACGCCTCTGCAAGTTTGGACATAACCCAACCCAAATATTATGCGAATAGCCATCTTTTGAATTCTGAAGATAGATTCAGAATGCATACTGTTACCCCAAAAAATCAGTCCGTAAGACATAACCGACTGAAAACTGGAGTAATATACTGCCATCAAAAACGGTTTACTGGCCTCCGTCTTTAACACTCGAAGTGCATACACAGTAGATTTCAATCTGCTGATCACATTATCTGAATGGGTTTGCCAGTCGAGATGTTGTTCTATAAAGATCCCCAGAAATTTGGTGTGTCTCACATACTGGGTTTGGTCATCTCTTTGTAAAATATCCAGTGAGTTATTCGTTGGTCTACGACTATGTGAAAAAAAGATATAATTAGTTTTTGACTCATTAACCGATAAATTATGGCACATGCACCAATCATGTAGTGCACCGAAAAAATTTTTTTCGTAGATATGGAGTTCTGTTGGATTTTTAGCGCTTAGAAGCACATTAGTATCATCCGCGAAGTTTACGAAATTTACCAAATTACTAGTCATATTAGGTAGATCATTTACGTATAGGATGAATAGAACAGGCCCAAGTATACTACCCTGAGGTACACCCTGTTTAATGTGGACTTTCTGAGAGAAATATTTCTTACCCCCAGCACTAAGACATACAAGTTGTGATCGGTCTTTCAAATAACTTCGAATTAGGTTCAGCTGTTTGTCCCTGATTCCATAAATTTCCATCTTACTCAGCAAAACGTGGTGTACCACAGAATCGAAAGCCTTCGAAAAATCTATAAAAATACCCAGTGGAATACAATCGTCCTCAAACGCCCTCACGATGCCTTGCAGAAGTTGATATATGGCCGTGTCAGTACTTTTTCCCCGTACGTATCCATGCTGGCTGTTGTTTATAATATTGAATTTTTTGAAAAATTTTAATAGTCTACCACACAATATTTTCTCAAAAATTTTAGAAAAATTGGTGAGAAGACTTATCGGCCGATAATTTTTTAAATTATTTGGATCTTCTTTCTTATGCAGAGGTTTGATGATTGCAACTTTGAGCAGATCGGGAAATATCCCTTCCTTGAAGGAATTATTTAAAATGAACTGCAATGGCTTCACTATAAGTGAAATAGATTTCTTTATGATACTTATTTGAATATCATCATAACCACAACTTTTTTTATTCGGCAAAGATCTAACCGTTTTCAATATTTCGTCTTCTTCGATGTGGAAACAGAAGAAACTTTTATTATTTCTCGAAATTCGTGATGAACTGGATGAAGTTGGCAAATTCGAAGATGGATAAGTATATTGGGAAAAATACTGACTAAAATTCTCAACTAATATCTCTGGAGAACCTGGTATGTTGATTTCAGTGGACTCTTTACTTTTCCCCAATTTTTGATTAACAATTGTCCATAATGTTTTAGACCTATTATGTGAATTATTGTACGTATTCAAATTGTACTTTTCAATTTCTTCTTTCAGTTTGCAATCATATAAGATCTTCAAATGTTTATAGGTTTTACATAATTCTTCATTACTAGAAGATAGAATATACAGCAAATCTAACTTATTCTTCAAAGAAGATAGTTCTTTACAATTATGACTAACATATGATTTCTTAGATTTCATATGTATTTTCTTTAGTGGAAAACATTCGTTATAAATCTTCTTGAATTTTTCATAGAAAAAGGACCACTTACAATTAACATCCTGAGAAGGAGTTTCATACAGAGAATCCCACTCTTGCTTGGAAAGTAAATTTATGAATATATTAGTATTATGCTCATTGATCAGTCGCATCTCCAAAATGATAGATGATTTATCTGAAATATTACATACAAATTTAAGAATTTGTGCTTCGTGATCAGAAAGATGTGGTTGTTCATTGTGTGCTTCATAATTATCACAGTTAGTAATTATATTGTCCAAGCAAGAGTCGGATCCTGTACATTTTCTGGTTGGTTCAGGTATTGTCAATTTAGCATCGAAAGAATCTAAAATATCAACAAAAATCCTTTTATGTGGATCAACACTGTCATGTTCTAAGTGAATATTAAAATCACCTGCAATAAAGTACAGAACATTCATATCAGTTAATTTCTGCAGTAATGAATTGAACCTCTCGAAGAATATAACGGAATCTGATCTGGATGGATGATTTGATCTATAAATTGAAAATATAAATATAACCTTATCACTCTTAACGTTAACCTTCATAGCAGAGCATTCTAAGGAATAAGCAGTACCGAGATGCGCAAACTCTACAACTTCCGTCGCAGAAACGAAGACATCACATCTACAGTATAATGCACTACCACCGTGTTGCCCCCTCTGTCTGCAGAAATAGTAATAGTAATAGTAATAGTAATAGTTTATTCATGTTAATACATAAATGTTTACATACGTCAACTTAAGAATGAAGATAATTGAAATCACAATTCATTACAACGTGGAAAAATCATGAGAAAAATATTCTTCTAGAGAATAAAAACATTCCTTCAACAAGAAATTTTTTAAGCAGAGTTTGAATGGTTTCAATGATAGCATCTTCATTGTGGGTAGCAGCTTGTTGAAGAGCTTGGGTCCATAATAAGTAACACCGCACTTAACCCTATTTATTCTATGGAAATCAGTACACAAATGATCCTTCTGTCTAGTATTATGATCATGAATTTCATCATTAGTCCTATACTCATCAATATGTGCTTTTAAATACATTAAGCAATGAAAGATGAATAAACAAGGAACAGTCATAATCTTTGTCCCCTGATATGCTTTTCTACAATCCTCTCTATAATTTAATTTACATATCACCCTAACTGCTTTTCTTTGTAGGGCAAATAATCGCTTGATGTTAGTATCATGTCCCCAACATAAAATAGCGTACGATATTTTCGATTCAAAAAACCCATGGTATACCGACAATAATACAGTTTCAGAGACAATTCCCACTAAGGTCCGCAAAGCAAATACACTCGAAGATATTCCACTACATATTTTTTCGATGTGAGTGTTCCAAGTTAAGTGACCCTCTAGATAGACACCCAAAAACTTCATTGAGTCTGACGAATTCATTCCCTCCAAATCTCTCATCGAGAAGTACATGATCTTGGTTTTACTTTCATTCAAACTCAGTTGATTACAGTTAAGCCATTGTGAGACTGCCAAATAGATATTTTTCATAATTGGGGCAATACTTTCTTTTGTTGGCGCCCTTTTAAGTGCAGTTGTGTCATCAGCGAACAAAACAAAATCAACGTCTCGATCACAGCTCACAAGGTCATTGACATAGATAAGAAAGAGAAGCGGTCCTAGAACCGATCCCTGTGGCACACCCAAATCAACACCCTGAAAGCTGGACAAATTGCGACCAAAATCAACACATTGTTTCCGATCAACCAAGTAGGAGTCAATAAGATCGACAGCACATTGATCAAATTTATAAGCCTTAAGCTTGTGAAGGAGAACTTCTCTAGACACGCAATCAAATGCCCTGGTCAGGTCACAAAATAGTGCCCCAATATACTGACCACCCTTAAATCCTTCATTTATCACTCTCATGAGCTCAGTAATGGCAGCTGTCGTTGAGAGACCAACCCTAAAACCATACTGTGACTTATTAAATAGGCAATTTTTCTCGAAATAAGAGATTAATTGGCTTTGTAGGACCTTTTCCAAGATTTTGGAAAATATAGGTACAATCGATATTGGTCTATAATTATTGACTGAGTTCACCGGACCTTTTTTATGAACAGGAACAACTCGCGCTACTTTAAGGATATCAGGAAAAACATCATCTTTTATGCAATAGTTTATCAATTTCGTAAGTGGACTGATTATTTCATTCGCAATTTTTTTAACAATTTTACTATTGAAGCCATAGTAATCAATGCTACCCTTATTGTTTAACTTCGTCAACAAATCCCTAATAAAAACTTCAGATACCAGTGTGAACTTGAAATGAATATTATCGAGTACATATCCCAGAGAGCCACAGTATTCACCAACATAATCAGCAGATGATCTATCAGATGGAGGTATATTCTCAACAATTTCTTGAGGTGTTCTGATAAAGTAATCATTGAAATCATCCGGAGTTATATCAGTCTTAATATTTGTGTTTTTCTTCAATAGGTTGGTGCTGTTTTTCACTACATTCCATACAGATTTAGGATTGAAATTATGTTCTTGGATGTAATTATCATCTGATAGTTTCTTAGCTTTTTTCAGTTCATTGCGATACAAATTTTGATAATCTCTACGTAGTACAGTAAGACGAGGAGAACAGAATATTTTTTCTAGTTCACGATAAAAGTTTAATCTATCACGCATTTTTCTTAAATTATCACTGAACCATGTAATAGGAAGAGAATCGGCGAAGTGTTTATAAGTTCGTTGAGGAAATGCTAAGTCTACACAATTCTTTAAGAGGATAACAAACATTTCAAACTTCTTATTTGTGTTAATATTCGCGCTATCAATAAAATCCCAACAAATTTCCCGAACAAAAAATACAAGGGAATTCAAGCCAAATTGAGTTATTGGCCTACAAACAGTAAATTTCTGTTCCCTCTGCCCAGGGCAATCACAGAAAACCGAAGTTTCAACACCAAAGTGATCTGAGAATCCTAAATCAACCACAGATCCCACACACTCCTTAACATTCGTGAAAATATTGTCCAAACACGTATTACCCCTAGTAGCAGTCTGTATAATACTGTGAAGACCATATGATGAAAACAAATCAATAATTGCGCTTCTATTACTACCTTCATTGAGGAAATTTATATTAAAATCTCCCAAAATAAAAATATTAAATTTACCAGTATCAACATCCTCCAAAATATCCATGAATATTTCAAGAAATGTATTGAGATTACCTTTGGGAGGTCGGTAAAGTGATATTATGATTATCTTCAGCAGATCAGATTGAATTGCACAAACCTCAATCTCCATCTCTATTGATTTGGAATTTATATCATTTCTGGACACAAATTTGTTGACGTGAGAATTCCTAACAGCGGCTGCCACACCACCGTGAATATGACATCTACGAGAATAAGAAGAAACAACTGAATAATTATTAATTTTCACTTGGTCAATCTCATGTTCTGAGAGCCAGTGCTCACCAAACAAAAGAACATCATGATTCATACATTTAGACTCAATTTCTTCAATTTTATTACGCATACATTGTATATTAATAAACATGACTTTAATATTACTCCGATCATTTCTACCATAGGACCCAGATTTTGTTTTTATGGATTGAGAATTTTGTTCATTTACATATTTTTCCCCCCCTTCCGAAAAAAATTTTGAAAATTAAATGGTCTCAATAATGTTCCTGTTGGCCAAAAATCTTTATCATACAATAAATTGTAAATTTCATCATTAGGAGCACCAATACTAAAGGCCGAATTTGAACCAAGTGTATTCAGTTTCTTCACCACAATTTCTTCATGGCCGTTAATATGGCATAAGTAATTTAAAATAGCATCTTCGAAGATGAAACCAACTTATAATTAGAAATACCGTGAACATCTAATTCCTGTCGAGATTTCCAATGTTCTGTCACTGCGAGAAAATGACA
This sequence comes from Hippodamia convergens, assembly GCA_038502775.1. Classification (NCBI taxonomy): domain Eukaryota; kingdom Metazoa; phylum Arthropoda; class Insecta; order Coleoptera; family Coccinellidae; genus Hippodamia; species Hippodamia convergens. The sequence goes on from JAVSIQ010000248.1 coordinate 103,345, forward strand.
TTTGTGATTGTTTACAAATGCATCCAACCGTGATAAAACATTTCCAATTGATTGCAGATTAATATGTACTATCTTGTACGTGTTCCATGAATTTTCTTGGATTTTCTTTATCGGTGTTATTCCTTTTCCTTCTGCTTCATGAGCCGAAAGAAAAAATTATTAATTCTAGTACCCTGCGGCCAGATATTCGGATCCTTGACTCTCTCAAAGTCCTCTGAATGTACAGACACTCTAAATGACGAATATTCATGTGGGCGATTCGATACTAGTTTAATGCATTTTGCATTCTCAATTTTTTTCGCATTTAGAAATTTATTCACCTGTTCAGCTTCTAATGTAGGTTCCAAGTTACTCACATGAATATGAGAGAATTGCTTAACAGCCTTAATTTCACTCTGTTCTTCGTTTGCTGTACCCAAGATAACATTACGTTTTCTTCTTAGTTTTGGTTTACGAGATTTAACAGTTGTAAAACCATCAGAATCAGATTGTTTGTGATCATCTGTTTTCTTCTGATCATAGGTTTTTGCCGAACTATTGTTTCCGTTAACTTGTGTTGTATGTGGAGGTTCCGGCAATTGTCCCTTATTTATTATTGATGCATATGAAGTGTTAGTGGATTTTACTTTATTTTCCAAATTCGAGAAGTGTTCAATTCTTCCCTTTTGAATCTCATGTTCTGAGTTCGTCTTTGGACGACTGTTGAAAAAGTTGTATCAATCAAAACTTGAGAGCAAGTCTATATCTGAATACATAAAGGAATTTTTAGAGTTGTTGGAAAGATTGAGAGGTGTAGGAGAGACAATTAACCATACAGTGCACGGGTCGATTCTCAAAGACTCCGAGTGCTTTTTTGAAATTTTATTATTCGGTTAACTTCAAAAATTCGAACTTCTACTGCTAAGTACCTTTCAATGATGCTAAGAGTTGTGAACCAAGAGTGTTGTATTGAAGATCAAATGTGAAGTTCATTCTATATAGAGCATTTCTGTAGAGGAGACCCAACCCCAAAAAAGACCAGAAAACCAAATTTTTTATGGATCAGAAAAGAAGAAGAAATTGTAACAAGTGAAGTAGCAATGAATGCGAAGAAAAATACATTCGAAAAAAGAAACTAAGAATCTGAATTTTGTTTCAATTTAATGAAAGATCATCGAAACAGTAAACATGAATGGTATATAGACTAGTTACATACTTCGTGATGTTGTAAGACTTTCCAACATTTGATTTTTGAAAGGGTTCTATTGTGTCAATGGATACAATATCAAAAGCTTTCTCAGGTGTGGGAGCCAAGAAAAGTCGCTACATTTGACCTTTACCCTTTTTATTGATTTGACCCTTATGACACTCTCTACCCCACTGGATCAGCACCTTGACGCGGTGTGGAGGCTTGTAGTAACTGCATTGTATCTTGATCCTTACCGACTGGAACTCCGGTTCCTGGCAGAGCGTTGCTCATGTCGAGAGGGTCAAATGGAGCGGTGAAACAAAGGCTGGCCAAGCCCTTACCTGCTGTTGTGTCGCAGCTTGGGTACTGCCCAGGTGTAAACGATGCCAGACATGCATTTCCTGATGTATTATGATGTCATCCACCACACCTTCGATGTGGTCATATATTTTGTTTTTACGGCGGACATTGTCCTGCCTAGTGTCTTGGCAACTTTATTAAACAGGAACAGAAGTCTCTGGAGGTCATCCCCATTTTCTGCTATAAGTACATCATCATCAGCATAACACATTTCTTTGTTCCCTATTTTGTATCCTCGTATCTTCCGAACTAGTCTGATAATCTCGTCCATTATGATATTGAATAGCAAGGGACTCAGGGCGGCTCCTTGTCGTATGCCTCTTTTTACTTTTATTGGTTCAGTGAGAGCGTTGTTAATCTTTGCTTGGACTTCATTGTTCTTGTATATGTTCTCTTTAAACCTAATGACGTTGTTCGTTATTTGCCTACCTTATAAAAGATGTACTATATCTTGTAAACGGATCTTATCAAGGTCGATGAAACATAAGAATACTGGTTTCTTTTATTCAAATGATTTTTCTGTTACTTGCCTGATAACAAACGCAGCATCTGAACAGGATCAACCATTTCTGAAACCCTGTTGCTCGTCGGTCAAAGAAGTGTGTTGGTTTATGATGTTAGTTATAATCTTTGTTATCAGCTTGAGGGCGGTAGCCAACAAATTTATTCCTCTATAATTGGCAGATTCTTTTTATCGCCCTTTCTGAAAAGTTGAAGAAGGGTACTTATTCGCCATTCATCCGGAATCGAGCATTATTCGAGTATTCTGTTGTTGAGTTTGGTCAGTTCTTGGACTAGTATTTCTCCTTATATTTGAGGAGTTCGTTAGAGATGTGGTCTTGGCCTCTTGTTTTTCTATTTTTCAACTTTTCATGTGCTTTTTTCACATCTTCAAATCCTATTCCAATGTCGTTGTTGATTTTTATATTAGTAGGTTTTTTTTGTCTGAGGTATTTGATCCATGTTTCGTTTTTGATTTTGCTGACAGGCGTAAGTTCATTGATCTCTCCTCTGGTCTCTCATAAAGCGCCATATTTGTTTTTGAAACCCGTAGAAGTCATTCTCTAGTTTAGAAAAATTTTCCCAGTGATTTTTCTTGAGCTGTATGACTAGCTGGTTAGTTTCCTCCCGAATCTTTTTGTATGCTTTATACGATTTCAAAGACCGAGTGGTTAGGTACCTCAAGTATGCCTGTTTCTTTTTTTTGTATTTTATCTTGACTTCCTTACGGAACCGAGGTATTTTATTTCTATGTTGGTGTTGATTTGGTGTTCGTTTTATTGTTCCTGCTGCTTCTAAAGCAGCTTAATGTTTGATTCCAGTTTTTCCCAACTCACATCAACATTATCCGACTCGTTGATAGGAATTTTTTCATCTAGGCGTTTTTGGTACAGTTCCCTCACAGTTATATCACGTACAGCTTCTACTTTGATTTTCTCCTGAGTTAGGTCTGTTTGGATGTCCTTTTTCTTCGGGGTGCATTTTATTTTGATTTTTCCATGTAGCATGCTATGATCACTTCCGACGTTTGCTGAATTTAGGGCTCTGACATCCAGTATTTGGGAAGGTATATTAACAGATAGTCCTCGTACATTTTTGGTCCCTTTCTTTTCTTTTTTGTTTCCTGAAGAGCACATATATCTATTCCATCATCCTTCAGTTCTTGCACAGTTTTTTGTTCTTTGCCGTTTGAAGTTTTAATGTTCCATGAACCCACTCTCATAATTTCCTTCCTTTTCCATCTCATAGTCCTTTTTCTAGCATGTGTCGTCAACCGTTTGTCCATCCTGTTCAGAGGCATATCTTCGGGTCTGTGAGCAAAGGCAGTTTTACAACAGGCAGGAAGCTAACCTCACCTAGCAACCCTCTTCCTTTATCTGGGCTTGAGGCCGGCAACATGGTTATTAAGCCACTCAATCCACCCGAGTAACCATGCAGGTGGAGTACCTACTACTATAAATTGACCGAGTTCAGGGATTATATTTTCAACCCTTGAATGGTTTGTTGTCACGATCTACCATGGGGAAACCAATACTACGGTTAACGCACTTCCGTACACAAAATGTATATATGCCAACTTTCTTCCATTGGTGAAATTTCCCATTTCTTAAAGAGGTACTGAAATTATGATGGAAAAATTATGATTCAAAAGAAATCATTGCTGTTGATAGAACACACACATTCTTCAGGTAATGTCCGAAAATTGATTTTTATATTGTATATGATTATTCTAAGTTTTCTTATCTAAATCAAGAGAGAAGGTTTTTCTGCAAATACAAATAATAAAGATGAAATATACTCGATGTCTCAAACAAACTAATAAGCAGAAAACACAGGACATAGTCCTATTCAAAAGTGGAAGAAGAAGAAAAAATATACATCTAATATATACGGATATTCACTTTCCAAAATGTTACTTGCTCAATTATTATGATTAAATCTCGACTTTTTGTGTTACCACATTGACATATCTCAGTTCATAACTTTCTTGTATTTTAGATTTCAGGATGAGCAAGATCTTCAGGAATATATCAGATGATATTCTTCTCGATTTGAAGAATAAAAACGTAACATATAATTACCACAGATATTGTCTGACTGATGAAGTTATTGAAGACAACAATCTGACCAATATCTGGATGGTGGTAACGAGAAATGCAGACGTTGACGGAAAAAAATTTATATCGCTGATGGAGCACAAAAAATATCCATTCTATGGATTGCAGTTCCACCCAGAGAAAATAAAATTCGAATTCCAAGAAAAGCTGAAAATACCACATGACGTTTCAAGTGGTAGAGTGTCTCAATATTTCGCAGACTTTTTTGTGGGGGAGTGTAGAAAAAACAATAATTCTTTTCCTGATATGGATATCGAACATAGATCTCTGATATACAACTTCAAAGCTGTATTCGGTCCTGTTAATAGCAGCTACCTTCAACTTTACTTATTCACCGGAGATGAACCCAGAAGTGAGCAACTGCTCTAGGGATAACGAAGAATGAAATGAAAAGTATTTTTTTACTTATATAAGACAAAGAAATTGTTTTTTATCAAATATACATCTATCAGTCAAGAACATCTTCAAATTTTTTTAAATTGTAACTTTTTGACCTGAATTTTTATTCTTAAGGAAACACAAGTGCTAACGGCAGCTTTCCTTCGGTGAGCATTTAGGTGTGGGTTCACAAAGGTGGTGAATATTTTCAGGAAAATTCTGGGCGCTAATGATTCTTGAAGTGAAAGAATAAAGGTATGAGCTAATAAAAAATCAAGAAACAAATAGCTAATTTATAATGTTGTTTGTCATATTCTTTCAAAGAAATAAACTTTAAATGCTCTAGAAAAAAATATATATTGAAATTCAATGGGTGTTACAGATAGAATAAAGACATATTTGGGCTCAATTGAAAATCAATAGTCGGTCTTGAAGAAACACAGATCTCGATAAATTTGTGTTCAATTAGATGGTAAGTTGCACCAAACTATCGTTTGTTAAAAAAATATAATGTAATAAGAAGTTCACAATTTTACAAAAATTGGAAAGTACTGGCCTTGAAATCGTCGATGTAGAATTTGTTCAAAATGGCGTGGCAGCAAGTTAAAGGTGGAAAATGGCTAAACTGTTTCAGGTAAGTTGGTAAGTATCCTCAAAAATGAATTTCTTTCTCGAAGCATGCGAAATAATCATCAACCAGTGATAATTAGCTCCATCAATACGAAAAACCCTACATAGGTAGTTCACACAAATCAGTTATGTTTCATGATGTTGATTCTTTTCAAATATGAAAAATGAAGTAATTGAATTAAAAACATTTAATTAACTCACCTTATATGAAGGGTTTTCCGTACACGATAATCAGAATAGTTCTACTCATGTAGATATTCAAACAATATATTATAGAAAAAGTTGGTAAGTAAATTATCGTTGACGAAATAACTCGATAATCAATTTATCACCTTTTAGGTAAAGATCTCGAATGACGCCGTACGTGGATGTATACTCGTATCAACATTTCACAAAAATATTGTTTCGTTTGCGGATCCTTCAACCACCTGTTGTAATTAATATGAACTATTATGAACGAATAAAGAACATGTTGTCATTTTCCTTTATTATTTCCTATAAAATTCCCATTGTCACGAATAGATGGACTTGGAATCCGACAATTAAGAGAAATCTTCCCCTGAACAATTGCGAACGCGATTAATTAATGAAATGAGTTTCACAATAAAGTGCCGTATATGATGGTAGCATTTAAAATTGTTACAACTTACAATTCACAATCAATGGGGAGGTTACGTTCCTAAAAAAGCCCCTCGTTACCCATATGGTTACATGATGAATATGGAGGAATTAGTCAGTTTCGTTTGCGGAAGACTATAATGGTGCCTATATACACGATCCGGCGGCTTGCAGTCCCAGGACTGCCGATTTGAACTGACAATCAAAGTCTGTAGCGCACAACACACGATACAGTTAAATCGTAAGACCTGATCTGATAATCGGAAACTGACAGTCCGCGGACTGCAGTCCATCCTAAAGTTGACTATACACGTTCAGTTCAGATCCTCAGTTTTCCAAGTGAGGAATTATTGAGTATGTCTTTTGAACGTAAACGAAAATCGAGTGCTGCCACGATTGTGTTATAAATTGAAAATGAAAAATCGATAAAGAGATTATGGTCTAAAGAAGGGTTGTTGAGACGTGATAAACTATCGCATATGAATTTATTAAGAGAACTGAGAATCAGTGCCAAAGAGTCTACTGTTGCATTTTCATCAATAGTTTTGTAAAAGTTCACAAGTTTTTCATGGGCGCTATTCTTTGTTCGCCTATTAGAATATTCGCCAATTTGAATTTATTTTACATTTTACAGCCCATTTTGGCTGTAAAAGATCGAAAATGTTGGAAATTCTGAACTGTCGATGGGATCTGAAGGAATTGCTCTACACACGGCAGTTTTTCAAACGATTTGCCGAAACTGTCGGCCCTGACTTATGGATTATCTGTGCATGTGTAGTGATAACGAAATTGTAGATCTACGTTTCTGCAGTCCCGGACTGCAGTTCGCCGGTGCGTGTATATATACTATAAGTATGTTTCTTGAACGTGAACGAAAATCGACTGCTGCCATGATTGTGTTATTAATTGAAAATAAAAAATCGGAAAAAAGATTATGGACTAAAGAATGGATGTTGAGACGTGATAATCTATCGCATATGAATTTATTAATGGAACTGAGAATCAGTGCAAAAGAGTCTTCTGTTGCATTTTTATCAATAGTTTTGTGAAAGTTTACAAGTTTTTCATAGGCGCGATTCTTTATTCGCCTATTAGAATATTCACCTATTCGAATTTATTTTACATTTTACAGCCCATTTTGGCTGTAAAAGATCGGAAATGTTGGAAGTTCTGAACTGTCGATGGGATCTGAAGGAATTGTTCTACACACGGCAGTTTTTCAAACGATTTGCCGAAACGGTCGGCCGGGAGTTATCGATTATCTGTGCATATGTAGTGATAAAAAAAATGTAGATCTACGTTTCTGCAGTCCCCGACTGCTGTTCGCCGGTGCTTGTATATCAACAATTCATAATACTCGAGATGCAATATATGAGATAATACACTCAGGCCCGGACTGGGCAGGCGGAGAACCGGGGAATTCCCCGGTGGGCCCTATGGTTTGTGGGGGCCCTTGTCTTGAACAATGCTACTTACTAAAACCTATTTGATTTTTTTCTGTTGACGGCTGTACCAAAAAAATTTTTCATGGTGCCAGGATGTCCCATTACATAAACGTTTCTTCAATGAATCATTCTTGAGATAGATTTCGCACTATTCTAACATAAGCGGATTATTTTTTAATAATGGATGTATAAATTTTGGTCTCAAATATATAATATGGGTCCCTCGTATATTTGTGAACAATGAAAACAATATAGGTTTGTTGTATCTTGCCTTCTCTCGAAAGAGCAATATGTTTGTATTGGAGAATTGAAAAAAAAATAATTCCTGAAATACCACCGAAGCTACCTTGAAACCAAACAATGATGAATAATGGGGTAACGCTTAACATCATAAATAAGTTGTCATAAAAGTGTCCATTGCCGTGAGAGGCTTACTGCCATACTTACCAGTATGGTAGGACGGCGGCTTTTTTGTTGATAATACATTTATGGATATTTCCCTTTTTTACGATTGCATATTACTTTGATGCTGTGAACTTTTCACACCCGAATTTTTTTCGTCGTCTAGAAAGTCTCAAGTGGTAAGTTTTTGCCAGATCTAGAATAGTCATAAAGACGAGTGCAGAGCGACTGAGCTTCCCAATTAGATCTTACATACTGTTCCCTTAATTTCTTCAAAATTTCAATCAATCGTTTCAAGAAAGCTGCTGAACCGATCCATCTTTCGATTAAGGGGGAACTGCAGGGAACATTAGGCTGTAAAATTTTTTTATAACCTAAGCTTTTCCACTTATATTGACGAAGATACGGTCCATTAAACAAAAAATGGTAAAATGGCATTTTTTGCTCTTTTTCCATTTTTATGTGATGGGTGAAAAAAAAATTTTTTCGAATTGAAGGCAATAGATATTTGTAGGTAATTTTCTGTGGAAAAAGAAATCGCTTTTGGGATTGGTAGGCGATCAGTAATTCCGGAGATATCGGCAGTTGAGTAAAAAAGGATCATTTTGCATTCAAAACAGGATATCTAGAAGACAAATGGTTATATCTGAAAGTCATGAGAAGCAAATTAGAGCTGAATAAATAGGTTATGTGACATTGGAATCGGTCAAGCTCTAGAAAAGTTTGACATGCGCGTAGAGGAAAAAAAAAATTTTGAAAATTTTGAAAATTTTTTCTTCGTGCTTTATCCGATGATTAGTTTTTTTATTGTCTATAAGACCATTTTTCACTGAGATACATAGGTATATATTGACATTATTTGAGAAATAAGATTTTAAAATCATAATAATTTTCTTCTCACTCGTCTTCTCCTTCTATGAATCAGAATCAGTCTCAGGAAGTTTGGATGTCGTTTTTGGTTGCAATGTCTTTTATCATGCATCCACACTCCTCAGAATTTAAATTGTTACCAAGCCATTGTTGTACTTGATAGTACACCGAAACAGATGTTCACAGATATTGTTGTGCTGCGTCAAGGGTTGGAGGTAAAAGATTCAATCTCACTGGTCTGCTCTGCCCACAGCTCTAATCAAGTAAGAAACCGGTATTTATTGATGCAGCAACGGGGCTGACGAGGGAGAAAATAGCAAAAAAAGACAAGCGTAAAATAATTTGTCATATTTCAACCCCTCATATTTCAAAGAAAATATTATAGCACTTGCCGGAGATGATTGAGCAAAATCTGTTAAAAACCTTATAACGTTTGACACAGATATAGTTGCAGCTAAAGCTAAATATCATCAAATTTGTTTCAACAAATTTATCTTGCCAGTCTCCGAAAAATGAAGGTTGGTCATCCTGCGTATGAAAATGTTCTCAACGCAATGAAGGACATTTTTTTCTTTCATTGAAAATCATCTCAGTATAAATTGACTGAATTGAAAGCAGTACTGACAGAATACATACAAGACATAAATATGTACAGAAGACAATTAAGAGAAAACTCGAAGAGAAAGTATGGAGACCTTATTGTTATCACCTCAAAGGAAAACATGATATCTTGAATCAAGCTTGGTACTATAGGAAAGATTCTGAGGCAGAATTATCGTACTTCTGCAGAAATTTTGCGCCAGGACATACGAACTGAAATTTGCGAAACTAGTTTTTATATCCACCAAGGGACACAACATCTGCTCTGTTCAATAAAGTACAGACCGCAGCGTTGAAAATGGTTAAGGAACGGCAGGACTTGAAAAAAGCAGCTAGAATCTTCAACAACAATAATTACTGACACATAACCTTTAAGCGGAATGAATGTTTTTCCTCTCAATCTATGTTGCCCTCATTGAAGAACTCTCCATCAATAACTACCGGTATTCTTGCTTGATTGAAGCTGTTAGCAGAATCAGACCAGTGAAACTGAATCTTTTACCTCCAACTCTTGATCCAGCATAATAACATCTGTGAACATCTGTTCACAGTGTACTATATCAAGTACAACAATGACTTGGTAACAATTTAAATCCTGAGGAGTGGGGATGGATGTTAAAAGACAATATATTGTAACAAAAAATGACATTCCACTTCCTGCGCCTGATTGTTTTTCAAAAATGATATTTTGCAACTGTACGAAAGGTTGTGGACCAATGTGTGGCCGTCGGAGTTTGGGACTTTTTTGCTCTCCGGTTTGTGGCAATTTCCATGGAAAATCCCAGCCTGAATGCCGAACCATTTGAAGATTCCTCAGAAAAATAAAATGTGACCGACGCAGGAATCCCAAACTCTGAGATTGACTCCACGGATGTCATCGAAGACAATATACATGCATTCATAGAAGGAGAAGACGAGTGAGAAGAAAATTAGCGTTCGAACACCTTTCCGAAAAACAAAGAAGTCGTATATTAGGCCTATTAGGGGATACCACTTTGAGAAAAACGCGCTCTGTAGTCATCCTCAAAGGTGGTGTGGAATAGAGTACCTCCATTATCCAGAATATCACATACGTTCACATTGAAGACAAGATTGTGACGAAACCGTTGGTTATATCGAAAAACGACGCGGAACCTTTTTTCTAGGAAATTTCATCAGCTTTCTTTTTGCTCTGAAGTATTTTTGTCGTAAGTTCGATGTGAACCGAGATATTCACGAAAATTCACATTGAGGCAGGATTTTAGCCCTTTACAGCGTTGCCAAATGTAATGCGGTCACTCCCGCCTAGGGGACTTTTGGATATCATTTGGGACACCGAGACCTACCCGAAAAGCCTTCATTTGCTTTTGTATGAATTGGTCCGAAGTTTGGGCCTATTTCGACCTAAATGCAGTGGACTAATATTCAGCAAATTCATGATATTTTGAATAATAATAATATGCCTCTGGCTATACCTATCGACTTAACGAAAGCGTTCGATTGCATGAGCCATGAAATATTGTTTCAGGTCGTGAACAGAGAGTGAAATTAAGGATGACGGGAAATTCTTTTTATCAGACGTTGAGGAAATTAACAGGTGTACCCCAGGGAAGTATATTGGGACCTCTACTTTTCGTAATTTATTTGAACGATATACATCATTACCGGAATGAAGATATCAGAGTTATCAATTATGTAGATGATACGAACCTTATTATTGAGGAATATAATTTTGACAGCGTAGTTTGAAAAGGCAAACCGAATTTTATTAGATCTGAAGGAATGGTTTTTCAAGAATAAATTAGTAATAGTAATAGTAATAGTAATAGTAATATTTAATTCAGATAATTATACAATAAAATTGAATTCGTCAAAAAAAGAATAACTACACTATATCAGTGTTTTACAAAAGATAAAGAATTCTCCCAAAGAATAAGGTTCACAATCCATCAGCAGGCGGTACAATCTCTTCTTGAAGATCAGATGATTAGTCATCAACTTGAATTCTCTAGGAAGGGCGTTAAACAACCTGATTCCCATGTACAGGGGTGATTTCTCTGTTAGACTTAGGGTGTGTCGAGGATAAAGATAAGGTTCTGTATGTCTTGTTTTGCTATCAGTTATAAACATATGAAAATAATTCGGATGTTTTTGCATGAATAATAATACCCTGTATACATAAAGACCATACAGTGTCAATATTTGATTTTGTTTGAAATATCCTCTACAGGAATCTCTATATCCCATATTGAGCATGGAACGTAGCATTGCCTTCTGACGTAAAAATACCGAATCAACAGTCGAACAGCTTCCCCAGAAAAATAACACCATAAGAAATAAGCGATTGAAAGTTGGAAAAATATACAACTTTAAGTGGTGAAAAGTTGACTCTAGTCTTTAAGACTTTTATAGTGTAGATGACAGTATTCAATCGCTTTATCAGGTTATCCACATGTTTGTTCCATTTCAAATGTTCATCCAAATACAATCCCAGAAACTTCGTTTCTGTTGATACTGATATGTCTCCATTGATAGTTTGTGGAATCTGTACCAATGAACGATCACTATGAAAAATAATACATTCAGTCTTTGTAATATTAAGCAATAATCGGTTCTCTGTGCACCACTCGACAATAGTGTTCAGGATTGTATTGATTTGAGTAATTGTTGTCTTCAGCTGGCGAAGTCAATAGAACATTGGTGTCATCTGCGAATGAAATGAGTTCAAATGAAATTTGAAGGAGATCAAGTAGGTTGGCAAGTCATTCACATAAATTAAAAACAGAAGTGGTCCTAATATGCTTCCCTGAGGTACACCTTTTTTGCTGAACTGTCTGGAGGATCTGAACTTTCTACCATCTATAGTCACTTCAACCATTTGCGATCTATTCTTCAGATAGGTTTCTATCAGCTTTAGCTGTTTATCCCGTACGCCATATTTGTTTGATTTTCGCAACAGTATCTCTATATCCACACAATCAAACGCCTTCGACAAATCCAAGAAGAGCCCTAACGGCAATTCGCCATTCTCTAGAGCTGACATAATTGACTGGTGTAATTCAAATATGGCGGTTTCAGTGCTTTTTCCGAGTACATAACCATGTTGAGATTGGGAAAGTATCTTGAATTTTTGGAAGAAAGATGACAACCTACCAGCTAGTATTTTTCTCAAAGATTTTTGCGAATGAAGAAAGCAGGTTAATCGGTCGATAATTAGATGGATCATTTCTATCTCCTCTTTTGTGTATTGGCTTGATAATCGATACCTTTAATTTGTCCGGAAAAACACCCTCAACAAATGATTTATTTATAATATGTGTTAACGGTTTTGATATATGTTTCGCACATTGTTTTATTACTTTCATAGGTATTTCGTCGTCTCTTGTAGAATCACCATTTTTCATCTTCATGATAGTTTTCACCACTTCATCTTCTGTAACTTCGAACATATAAAAAGATTTTTCATTATATTTTATACCCTCGAAATGTACATTATTTTTGTGTTCACTTTCTTTAAATTCTGGAACTGTATTTACAAAGAAGTTGTTGTTACTTATCAGCAATTTTCGCAGGATCAATATCATTTTCAAAGTATACTGCAGGTTTTCCCTGTTTTCCCAATGAATTATTTACTAGATTCCACACTGCTTTCGATTTGTTCGTGGATTTTTTGTATGTAAGAGTTGAAATTTTTTATTCGTTCTTCCGTTTATCGCTGCATCGTATTTTCGCTTCGTTATTTTGTATCGTATAAGATATTCTTGTGAGTGTCTGGATAAAACAAAAAGGTAATCTAAAACTTTCTTCAATGATTCAATGTGAGCAGAAGATTGTTTTTTTCTTCTTCCGGAGTGACTTTTAACTTCTTTCATGGGAAAGCTAATTCTGAAAACAGAATTGTAATGAATGAGTCGAAAACAAATTACATTTTCTTCCATACGGGAAATGAAGTTCATAAAGAAGTGTGTATTGATGGACAGTGTATACCTTTATCTGATTCCGCACGATTCTTGGGAATTCAACTTGACGACCAATTGAACTGGAAAGCACATATTGATGGACTATATACAAAATTGAGCAGAATATGCTAAAGTTTTTGTATTTTAAAAAAGTATTTGCCTTTCGAAAATATGAGAACAATTTATTTTCCTGTTTCCAATCGATTTTCAGTTATGGAATTATGTTTTGGGGAGCTGGCACTGACTTTCAAAAGGTATTTTTAATGCAAAAAAGAGTCCTAAGAATAATTTCTGGAATGTCATTTCGTGAATCTTGTCGGGGTGTTTTCAGCAGTAGTGGGATTCTTACTGTCACTGCTGTTTATATTTATGAAGTACTCATTTATTTTGTGAAATATAATTTAAGGAATGATTTTGTTTTCAAACATGAATACTATACAAGGCGCAATAATTTGGAATATCCTCGACACAGACTAACTTTGTATGAAAACAGTCCAAAATATATCGGCATCAAGCTTTACAATGGGCTTCCTGTCGAGTTGAAAAAACATCCATCAAATTGGCAAATTCAAAACAGCTTTATATAAATATTTGATGTGTAAGGAACCGTATAGTATGAAGGAATATTTAGGTTAGGATGGTCTTTGTTATAATAAGTAGATAAATAATAGTTCGGAATTTTTCATTATTTACTTTTTCGGTCTTGATTTTGTTTTTCTTTCGTAATATGATTTTGACACCATTTCCATTCAATTTGTGAAATTTTGAATCTTTCATAAATACTGTATTTGGAAATAAAGGATATTATTATTATTATTATTATTTTCGTTAATAAAAATGTTATGGCACATTTTCGAAATCGATGAAATATCAGAATTTAGATATATCATAAATCAAATGAATGTTTCTATTTATGGTGTTTTCGCGAAAATCGAGCCCATATAGGACCCCTTTCAAAATTTTCCTGATCTAGTCCAAAAGTAACGAAAACATTTGAAATCAAGCAATTTGGGATACCCTGTACAGGTTCATCGCTGCTTTCATAGTCAAATATTCTTTCTGATTTAGGGCGGTGGGGGTACGCTCTTGTCACCCCCAGGCGACCAGAGTACAGGGTGTCCCAAATTGCTTGCTTTTGACTGTTTTAGGTACTTCTGGACCAGATAAGTTAAATCTTCGAAAGGTGTCCTTGGCTCGATTTTCATGCAAACACCATTACTGAAAACCGTTTCACGATGTCTCAATTTTTTTTCAATTTGAAAAATTATCGATTTCGAAATGTGCCATAACTTTTCCATTAACGAAAATTTATGAAACGATTCAAATTTTCCAGAACCACTCTTCCACCGGAAATAAGAAACTATATTCAATTTGTTTTTCTTGTGGAAAAAAACCATTTTTTTATTTCAGATACGAACGCATTTTTTTCATCTCAAATAATAAAACAAATTTAAAGATAAGAAGAATTTAAAATAATGTCCTATTTCCAGTGAGAAAGTGCTTGTTGAAAGTTTTTATCTTTCTCAGATATTTTTAAAAATGAAAAAAATTGGCATAACTTCTTAATCGAAAAAATTTTGTTGTATCTTTAAAAAAATTGAAATATCGTGAAACGGTTTTTACTACTGGTGTTTTCACGAAAATCGAGCCAGGACTCCTCTCAACGTTTTTACCTATCTATCCTAAAAGTATCAGAAACAGCCGAAATCAAGCAATTTGGGATACCCTGTACACTGATAATCCTTGCATGATTTAGGTTTGTGGTAATATGTTGCGCTATAGAAATTTGATAAGTAGGTAAGCTGAGAGGTACAAAATAGAAATCGTCGTCAACAAAGAAAAAAAAGTCTTCCTATAGATCCATCTGTAAATAAATTATTTATCTTGGAGGGAAGGGATCATTGCGCCGCGAGGCCGAAGGCGGTCGCCCACGCCCAGTTACGCCACTGATTGTAATTGAATTTGATATTGTCATCAAAATATCGGTCCTTAATACAATTGAATTTGATAATCCAGCTTATTTTTTCAGAAACTTTGTTCTCTGAGACATTATATTGCACTGACCAAAGCAGTCCCTAAGATATATATTTGTTGAAAATATATGAGACCGGCTGAAGGACCTCAGTGGATGGCCTGTTGACTTTGTCAATAAAGATCTGTTAGTAGTAGTATATGAGAAGTAGTATATAAAAATTAAAATTGAAATCCTTATATATAAACATAAGGATTAATTTGAAAAAAGTTTGTTTACAATACATTCATTCAAAGCAAAATTGAAAAAAACATTTTGTAGTTTTTAAATATTGCGCCTTGTCGGAACGTCCGAATGGTAAACACCAGATGTCAGACCCACCAGATAGTAGGTAGAATAAAATGCAGAATCACACAACACAATTAGGGTAAAAATTATCTAAGTATTTAGGTAACAATATTCACTTATCCCAGATGTTGGAACCTCATAAAATATTTATAGCCCTGTTGTCCGTTCTTTGGCGGTCCCTTTGAAATATTCGTTCAATTATCGTCTTATGCAATATGCATGAATTCATTCCATTGTAGAGAATTACAGAAGAAGGAGAGCAAAATCTGTTTTTTTTTCCAATATAGTTATTGGGGATGAGAATGCTGGTTCAATTTTATTATATTCTTTTTTTTTTGATGAAAATTTTTTATTGATTTTGGTTCTTCATTCACATTTAGAGGTCATATTCACATTTCTCGAATAAATTCACATTTTTTCTTGTTATTGAATCAGGAAATTAATTGAATTCATTGGTTTCTGGAACCGGTCTTTTTTCAGTGTGTCTTTTGTGAGTATAAATGGATACCAACTATCGAACTATCCAATGAATTTATCAGTATCGGATACTTACAAGTATCCAAGTTGCACAACACTACCCCGAACTGTTCCGAGCTTTAGAGCTTGATACACCTGGGACTTGATCAATCAAACTGACCAATAGTGGCTCATCTATAGCTCGGGCAATCCCAGAAAAATTGAAATACTGTAGATTTTGCAGAGAAATTTTCGATACAAATATTGTGAGAAACATGCATATAATATAAGAATTGCCATCACACCTGTTACAGTTGCGTCTGCTGAAAGAAGTTCTTCTAGGCTTAAAATCATAAGAATATATTTTTCTCTAATTATGTGTCAATTATGGTACTAAAGATCATTTCTGTATTCGTGAATTTTGTAGATCTTTCAATGTTTATATGTTTGAATTAATATTTTATATAATATTATTATATTTTTTTTTAAACTCAAATTTTATATCTTTTTGAAACTGGCCTTTCTTGACTTACTTCCGCATCACATACTTCAAGAAGGAAAAGGCCTCGCGAAGACCTCCCGTCCGGGGCCTCGCAAAGGGTAAGGTCGCCCCTGGTCCGGATTATAGAAAAACAGAACTATTCTCAAAAGTTGTTTATTGAACTAATAGCATTATTCAGAAAAGGAACAAAAATAATTTGAATTTGAATCTGCAAAATTTTTCTTCATTCTTCACTTTTGTGACCGTTGCTATATCATCGTCACCGTCAGTAGAGGAATCATTCGTTCCATATTCATTTCTTGTACATTATTACGTCTTAACTCCTAAATTTCAGACGCAGTTGCTTGTGTTCGTCCAGAGGATACAGATACGTCCGGACTATGGATTTTTGAAATCAGGCGTCCGGAGTACTGGATGTCTGGATTTAAATGTGTCCGAATTAAAGAGGTTACACTGTAATAATAAGGACTTCATTTCTTTATCATAAATCTCAAGATTCTCACGGGATTTTTCTTACCTTCTCGGATATCGAAGAGAAGGTATTCTCTGATTTCATTCCTATTTTTGTAATCTTAAAATTTTTGAGTTGTTTTATTTCATGGTCTATATACATTGTACAATTTACAGATGTTTTATCTGAAACTTTTTTGAAAATTTTTCTGAAAATTATTGTTTGCGTTTGGTTCTGGTTTTTTAACTTTTGGACAATTTCACTCTTTTTGTTTACTTGATTATACTAAGCACTATTGCTTTAGATAACATAAGGACTGAAATAAAATACTTCTTCAGACAAAATATTTAAACAAAGCTATTGATAAACAGAAACAACCATTTCATATTAATCTGAAACAAAAATAAATATTCTGTTATGCCAATGAAATTATATAGGTATTATACTTAAAATGTTTTCACTATTTTTTCACAAATAACTCATAATTTCACCTAATATAATTATGAACGAGATATTCTTGATAATGGAATATTTGTTGGGACACTGTTTGGGCTATTTCCATTATCAATATTGTTGGTATTTACCGACGTTTCGGC